>CAUYQV010033557.1:0-13407 GCA_963574575.1 Galagoides demidoff | reverse complement strand
CCGGGCGTTGTGGCAGGCGCCTGTGGTCCCAGCTACTTGGGAGGCTGAGGCAGGAGACTCGCTTGAGCCCAGGAGTTGGAGGTTGCTATGAGCTGTGATGCCATGGCACTCTACCCAGGGGGATAGCTTGAGGCTCCATCTAAAAAAAAAAAAAAAAAGAAAGAAAGAAAATAGAAATAGGACAGATGTAGATGTGAAAATTTCTCCAAGATCTATCTTATAAGTTTGTCTTAGTTTGTTAGGGCTGCTACAACAAAAATACCACAGACTGGGTAGCTTAAACAACAAACGTGTATTTCTCTCAGTACCACGGAGCCTAAGATCAAGGTGCTGGCAGATTCTGTCTGGAGAGAGCCTGTTTCCTGGTTCACGAGTAAGCTCTCTTCCCATGGTGTCCTCACCTGGCAGAAGGGGTGAGAGAGTTCTGGAGGCCTCTTTCATAAAGCCCCCATTCACGCTCCATTCATGCTCCCATGACCCCATTCATGCTCCATTCTCATGACCTAATCCCCTCACCAAAGGCCACATCTTCAAATTCATCACGTTGGGGGTAGGATTTCAACATATGAATTTGGAGGGACATAAACATTCAGACCATCACAGAGTTAATTGAAATATATTTAGCAAGAATTGAGACCCATCTTCAGAATTTGACCAATCTAGGAGCAATTACATCCCTCTAAAGCAGGGATCCTCAAACTTTTTAAAGATAGAGCCAGTTCACTGTTCCTCAGACCGTTTGTTGGAGGGCCGGACTATGGGCCCAGGGACAAGCGGACTGCTAAGCAGGACAGGAAGCGGCAGCAAAAACAGCCAGAGGGCTGGATAAATGTCCTCAGGCTGCATGTGGCCCATGGCCCCTAGTTTGAGAATGCCCACTCTAAAGGGCAAAGAAGTAAAAATCAGCAAGATTCCTGAGAACCATGCAAGGCAGTGTGGGAAACTGCCCTGGGGGGCCATGCTGCAGGTGTATTAATGATGGTGGAGCCAGCACCCTCAGGAAGCTTCTTGCTGCCCTGAGGCCAGAATGTTTACCTCTCCAGGTGAGCAATTCCAGGAAAAAGGAATTGCTTTTCATCTGCTCATTCAGACGGAAGAGCAGAGCAGGAAACACATTACATCTTGGGAAGCATTATGTGCTGCCCACTGGCCAACAGATGCTCATTTCTTCTCCTGTCCCTGGAGCTGGGCTAAGGCTCCGTAGCTGACTGAAACTAACCAGAGAACCCATCCCTCTCTCTGGTTTGGCCTGGAAGGGACTGGCCCTTGGCAGTGGCAGCCGCTGGATGAGGCTTCTCACTTCCTGCTTCAGCCACAGAAGCGGCTGTGGGTCTAAGCCATGCTGAGGGCATGTGGTGGGCAGCCAGGTCATCTCCCTGCCCTCTGTGGCAGCTCTTCTGCAAGCCATCTCCAGGTTGTATTTGAATTCTATCTTGTGTTTAAAAAAGAAAAAGGCTCTGATTTGAGTGTGTGTGTACGTGTAGTAACCACAGAAACCCTTTTTTGCACTCACTTGTGTTTTGGGAAAACAGCCCTGCTGTGTAGGGGTGCTGTCTGTCTGGCTTATGCTGTCTCCATTGAATTGTGGGATCCCATGGGAAGAGATCAGTGCCTTGGAGCTGAGTCTAAGGAGGCCCCTGCCTTCCTCCCACGGGTGGGGACAAGGCTCTGGCTTCATTATTCCAAGGAACTCACAAGAGGTAGCCAAAAAATAAAGATGCTCTCGACTACCCCACCCTGCTTTGGATGATGCCTAGTGGTGAGCTAGGTTCTGGGATAACAACTCGTCTAATCCTTATCATAGCACCCATCACACTACCATCATTATCTCCATTTTGCAGATGAGGAAACTGAGGCACAGGGTGTCCTAAGTAACAAGGCAAGGTACCACACTGCTAAAAGTACAGGCCCAAGGATATAAACCCTGCCATGGGGCATCAGAGCCCACAGTCCTGAACACTCTGCCAGGTTGCTGTGCTCCTATGAGAGGGGCCTCCAAGGGGTCCCAGCATTCCCTGGGAGATTTGACATGCAAATATATATGCACGCTCCTGCTGAATCAGGATCAGAGGGGATGGAGGCCTAGGAATCTGCATTTTAATCCTCTAGGTGATTTAATGTGGCAAGTCACAGAAAAGTACCTAGCATCCCTAGGGTAAAACCAGGTTATACCTTCTACTTAGAGCTGCCTGGGCTCACTTCTGGACACAGACATGTTCCTAAAAAGACCTGGGCAGATAGCAGTTGTGGCCTATGCATCAGGGCCTGAAGACACCAGGGAAGCTAGTTCTGGGCAGAGCTCTCCAGCAGCTTCCAGAGCTCCCCAACATGGTCGTCCTCGACGTATAGAAACCAGGCAGATCTCTGGTAGTACTTGGAGCTCTCAGCACCAGACCCAGGTCATGGGACCAGGGTAGAGCAGCTGGGCTGCTGACAGGGTGAGAGAATTTCCACAATGAATCAGACCCTGTAGAGCCCCATTCCTCTCATGTACAAACTGCATACGATTATAATGATAATGGCTCCCTGGTCTACTTTACAAAGTGGGACAGAGATCAGCCAGTTTGGCCATCAATATCAGATACTCTCTATATGCTAGAGATCTGCCAACTTTCCCTCATTCCACATCATTTTGGTGGTCCTGAGAGCTAGAGATTATCATCCCCATTTTATGGAGGAAAAGAAGAAACACAGAGCTGAGATGCATGTCTGCAGACCGTAGGATATTTTCACTGCGCTGCTCAATGTGGACAATCCATAATGAAAACAATAGTGGCAAAGTTGGGGCAGGAGGGAACATGCCTTGAGGCTCTGGGTTGAACACCCAGGGGCCTGGGCTTTGGAGGGTACAGCTAAAAGTCAGAGCAGATTTCCAAAAAGTAAGGTTGGCCCGGGGACCCCATGACTCATGTACATTGGAGCACTGGTGATAGAGATGATGAGAATTTTACAAAATAATACCACTTCCATACTTTGAGAACACAGCCAAAATGTATCATCCAAGATGGTGGCAATAAGATCTATCCCAAATGCTCTTCCTCCTCCCAACGAGAGGTGGTCTATGTTCCACCTCCTTGAATCTTGATGGACCTACATCTATGGCAGGAGTAACATTCTGTGACTTCTGAGGTCAGGTCACGAAAGGTGGTGGAGCTTCCTCTTGGTTGTATTGGAACTCTCACATTTGGGAACCACCTATCATGCTCTGAGGAAGCCCAAGTCACACGAGGTGTTCCAGCCAACAGCCTCAGCTGAGATCCCATGAGCAGCCAGCATTAACTGTGAGTGGCAAGCATTTGGGTGACTTCAGCCCAGTTCCCAACTGACTGCAAGGACCCAGAGTGATGATGGCCCCACTGAGCCCAGTCAACCCCCAAACTGAGAGCCACTAAAAATAAAGATTGGTCTTGTTTAAAGCTACTAAGTTTGGGGATGACTCATTACGTAGCAATAGGTCACCAGAAGAGGGGAAAATCAGTTTTAATGGGGTTTAGGCTTGAAGTCAAGTGGCCGGGCGAGGTCACGATTAATTTTCACAGTTTCAGTACTGTCACAATTTCTATAAGCTTGTAATTATTTCTAACACTTTTTAATCAACTTACATTGGATTTGAAAGAAAGAGAAATGCAGTTTTTCTGCAAGAAAAGAGGAGGCAGTTTGGTTAGGGAAGAAGTACATTATTTTGGTCTCATCCAAGTTCAATGTGGGCATGCCTCACAGATAACACCTGGGCTCTATCTGACAAAGACAGAATAAGCCAGACATTGCAGAAGAGTGTGTATGTGCGAGTGAGTGCCTGAGCGCGTGTATTTTTTACTTTTAGTGATCAAAGCTTTCAGCGAATGAGGAAAAAAATAATAAAATTTTTAACCTCCCACCCACACACTCATTAGAATCTGTGGTTCCCATGGAGGCTCCAGGTTTTAGTGTGTGATTTGATAATGTCTAGAAGCCACCCTGGCTGCAGACTCTGCTCTCAGTTCTCTCCCTGGCTCCTGCTCCTAGGGACTCTGCCAGGCCTGAGGCTGCCCACTCAGCAGCCCCAGAGCTGCCCTGAACTCACTCCCTGCAGATACTCTGCCTGGCCAGGGCTTCACCCTCCGAACCCATGTGGGAAGGTGCTGGCTGCACTGGCAGGGCCTGCTTTCTCCCTTCATTAGAATCCCCATTACAAGCTTGCCTTTTTCTTCTTGGCCCGGCATCTGGCTCCTCTCTTCCTTCTTTTGTGCTCCTGCCTACTGTGGAAAGAATTCTCAGGAGACATAAGAGCATCGTCAAGGAGAACAGGCATTGGTTTCTCATCCCATTGTCCTTTCACTTGCATGCTTTTTATTAGGTTCTTACCACCCTTTGTGTTTGTCCTATAGGTCTAACTCAGAGGAGAGGGAAGGCGTGTTAGAAAGACCAGCTGATGGGCGACCTCTGTGCTCAGCATCAACCAGAATGATTGCCAACATGGAGGAAGGAGGTCTGGGCTGGCCATGGGTCCCTAAGAAGCTGTGCATCCCCCACGAGGTTGACTCAGCCCCTCGGGGAGACAACACTCTACCAGGCAAGGGAAGAACCTTCAAGGTGGGGCTTCCCCTGTCCCCACAGTGCCAGTCCCTAACTCTGCAGGGGACAAAACAGGATCAGGAGCAAGTCCAGCATTCCCTCCCCTCCACACTCCTCCACCACCCACACCCTTCACCAGTCTGTGCATAGGGCATCACAGTGAGAGGGCATTCTCACCCGGCCACCATCACAGAGGGCTGGCCCTGCCCAACCGACTCCGGCTGGGAGCAGAAGGGAACTGTGCTGTCTTTCTGACAGGCTTGACAAGTCTGCTCACCAGGATGGCCCCTGTCTGTTCTTTCCCCCACTCCGGACAGGCCTCAGAAAGGCCTATGTTTCATGGAATTGCCCAGTGGCCTGGAGAACCAACCATGTACACACATTCAAGCATGTGGCCGGGAGAGCCAGGGGCTGGAGAGTACAGAGGAATGAGAGGGCACAAGGGGGAAGATTTGAGGGAGGAGTCAACATAGGTGGTAGGGCTGCCAGGGGCTGCTGAGTTGAAACTATTGTTTCAGTTCACACAGGATCTGAACTCCTAACCCACATTTTCTGGAGAAGAACGACTGATCCAGTCATACAGTTGAGAAGGATGGGACTGATCCTGCATCTGGCTCCAGCCCATGCTCACCCCTCTATGCCACGCATATCTGGCATGTCACAGGGCTTCATAAATGCACACTGAAGACTATGAACAGACGAATGGATGGATGAATGGAAGAACGAACCAACAGAACACATGTCCTTGAAGTGGACGCTATGGGATGAGTAGGCTTCAAACCAGCAGAAAGGTCAAGACACGGACTCCAGGCTGGGTAGACAAGATGAAGCTGGGAAGCAGGTAAGGTGGAAAGGACCAGGGAGCAGATGACCAGGGCTGAGGGCTGGGAGCTGCCTGAAGGCAGGAGGAGCTGTGCCCAGCAGTTTGCCCTCCTCTAGCCAGCCCACATGAGTGGCCTCCCAGCTTGGGCTGCACAGTGCTGTGGGGAGGAGATGAGGCTGAACACGTGTGAGCATCACTCATGCTCTCCTGCCACCTGGGCCCTGTGGCTGGGCTGCCAGTGCAGTCTTGGACTTCTGGAGGAGGCTATGAACAGAGTAACCAATTAGCAAAGAGTTTGGGGTCATTAGTCAGCGTCACCATCATCACCATCACCATCTGCCACCATCTGGCACCATCATTGCCACCAGCATCATTGTCAACACTCCACAGTCGAGGTAGAGCTTCTACTCCACCCTACTGAGTTTCTAACCAGCTCTATCATCCCCACACTGGATGGGCTCAACATATTTTAAACTTGCCTAAGCCTCACTTTCCACATATATAATAGGATAATTCAAAAAGATAATACCTGTAACATTCTTAGTATCTGGTCTGGCGTGTGGTGCCAGTATAATGTAGCCAACATTACTGTTATTTTTGTCATTGGTGAGCCTTTAGCATGGAGGTGCTTTGGGTGGTTACCATAATATCTGAGATACTTTCCAGCTGAGGAGGGCAGCTCTGTGAGCCCTGCCCCACCTGCCCGCCGCCCGCTCTCCTTTCAGGGCAGAGCCCCGAGCCTCTCCCTCCGGCGCAGGCTCAGCCGGGCCTCAGTCCAACACCCTGCCACTTCATGGTTGGTTTGTTTGCTCCTAAAGACATAAAACCCAAGCTTATCAAACAAAAGTCACACTTAGGCCTGCTGTCCTGAGAGGTAAATTCCACGATTATCTGTGCACTTCAGCCCCCACACAGAACACTGAGTTCCCGCAGAGCTGGTGACGTGCTCCCAGGCTGACCTTTGGCACCCTCTCAGCCCCTCGGCCGTGCGCCCAGTCATGAGGCAGGGCTGCGAATGGCGTTTGGATAATTCAGGAAGGGCCTGGAGATATAGCCACCTGCTAGACACCTTGAGGCCACTTGTGAGTCTCAACCTTGGTATCCTCCTCTGTAAAACTGGCCTGACAGCCTCCACCGGCTGGCTTGTGACAAAATTAATCAATGACATGATAGAGCATTTGTCTCAGTACCTGGCCTTTGCGAAGGGCTTGGCATCAGCACAGTAGAGCCCACGGCAGGTAGCTGTGCTGCATTCTCGGGGTCACATACAGGGGGAACTGGCCCAGGTCCTGGGAAGCCCTAGTAGGAGCGCAAGGCTGGAGGTGGATGGGGGGTGAACACTCACAGTGGATGAGAGAGGATTTGTGGCTAACAAGCATAGATCAAGGAGGGGTCAGCTGCCATAAATTTTATCCAATAGTGCCAGAGTTTTGATAGCTTTGGCCAAACTTCTAAAATAATCTCAACTTCTTCTTGCATCGAATCTCTCTTAGAGGAAAGGGGAAGAATGCCAGGCCCAGAGGGGGATGTAGCTCGGTGGCATCTTTGCCCGGCTATAGGCTACATACTGCGGGGAAGAAAAAGCCTAAGATGATATGCAGTCTGTGACCTTCTGCAACTTCTATTTCAGTGTGGGCTGCTCACCAATGCACCCAACTCTTCTGCTTCTGAGCACATTACAGGATTGTACTCACTTCTCCCCACCTCCCAGGTTGGGCAGGGTCATGTGATTGCTTTGCTCTGTGAAATGAATGCAGAAGACACACAAAGGACTTCTGGGTGGATGCTTTCAGAGCTGATGCACAATTTGCCACATCCCTTCCCTCCTGCCAGAGTGCCTGGAATACTCCAGGCAGCAGAGGCTCCAGCAGCTCATGTCCTCTTATGAGAACGATGGGGAGCAGAGGCTCCTATGAAATCGTGGGGGACTTTCAGTACCAAGGCCTTGCTCCTGACCTGATCTACCCTCCATTCAGCCTCAGGGGGCTTGGCTTCTGCCTACAGAGCAGCTAACTCACCCTGAGATGCTGGGGAGGCACAGCTAGTGCAGGAGAGGAAAGCAAAGTCCTGAGACACCAGATGGTAGCAACTTGCTCGAGGGGTAACGGGTCCCTGGGTAAGAGATCCCAGACTACGATGGGCCTGGGCCTTGAGGCTGGCAGGATGTGGAGGGTGGTAAGGACTAGAGGGTGGGGTAGAAGGGGAGGGCATAGGTATCTGAAAACACCTTTGAATGCCTGAAGAAAGGTGCTGGGTGTGGTCTCAGAAGAGCTGATGTCCAAAGTCTTCCTTGCCTAGGCTAGATCTCAGTAGGAAGCAAGCTCAATTCAGACTCAATGTCCTGTCACCATGAGTGGGGCAGGGCACAGGGAACCCTAGGTCCCCTCTTCCTAGACCCTGCTTCCTTCCTCAGGAGGCCTTCTTTGACCCTCTCATCCAGAGGAGCCCTGTCCTCCCCCAAACACCTCCAGTATTCTGCCTGCTGAAGGACGGCAAGTGGGATGTGGGGTAACAACTACTCTGAAATTGGACAGATGTGGTTTAAGTCATGACTTCCTTTCTTCAATCATCTAATCATTAATTCAACACCTGTGGTATGCCAGTCACTGCTCTGTTCCCTACAGATGTATCCATCCTCAGGACCTTGGCTCTCTGTGATCCTATATTGAAGTGAGGGAGGGAGTCAACAACAACAATGACAAAGCACCAGACAGACCTCTGAGTGAGAAACAGCTTGGCAGGGCAAGGCGGAAGCTGAAGGAAGAGTGGCATCTCTGCAGAGTATCTGAGCTGATGATGGAGAGTAGGGCTGAGACTTTAGGCTATTTTTTTGAGACAGAGTCTCACTATGTCACCCTTGGTAGAGTGCTCTGCCATCACAGCTCACAGCAACCTCAAACTCTTGGGCTTAAGGGATTCTCTTGCCTCAGCCTCCCAAGTAGCTGGGACTACAGGCTTCTGTCACAACGCCTGGCTATTTTTTAGTTACAGTTGCCACTGTTGTTTAGCAGGCCCGGGCCAGACTCTAACCCGCCAGCCTCGGTGTATGTGACTGGTGCCCTACTCATTGAGCTACAGGCACTGAGCCAGTTTAGGCTATTCTAAGGGAGAGATTCAAGATATATGTTAGAGCACAAATCAGCAAGACTTATCAAAGGGTTAGACAAAGGGAGAAGAGGACTCACTCAGGAAGAGAGGCCTGAGTCATCTGGGGTGGGGGTAAGATGCCATTTACTGGGATGGCAAAAGGTGGGGGATTCTGCTCTGAATGACCCAATTTGGGGATGTCCACCACGTCAGAGTGGAGATGTCAGCTGGCAATAGGATGTGCAAGTCAGCAGGAAGCTTGAAGGAGAGGCCAGGCTGGGGTGCAGGTTTGGGAACACCCACATGAGAATAGTCTTTAAACCCAGGGGCTGCATGGAATCACCTTCAAAGTGAAGAAAGGACCCAGGAGAGCCTGGGGAAGACCAGCCTTCAGAAGTTGCAAAAAGGATGTGAACCCCGAAATGAGGACTAACCAGGGAGATGTGAAGAAAGCCAAGAGAGGGTTCTGTGGTAGGGACTGAAAGAGGACAGCATTGCCGGAGGAGGGAAGGGTCAACTGTGTCAAAGACTAAGGTGAAGTCCAAGAGCAGGACCAGATGGGGTCATTGTGACCTTGACTAAGCAGTTGGGTGAGCACTAAGGAGCACAGCCAGGCTCCAGTGGGTCTGAGAGTACATGGGCATTATAAGATGGAGCCTGTGTGAATTGTGAATAAATCGAATTCTTTTGAGATTTGACTCTAACAGAGAGGAGAGGAATGGGGAGGTAGCTGCCAAGGGGAGGGGCCAGAGGTGGGAGGAGAAGCATGTCTGGATGCTGGTTGGATTTGCCTAGAGAAAGGGGACGCTGATGTGGAAGGAGCTGGAGGGGGTGGAGGGGCTAAAGGAGCTGGATCCAGAACACAGACAAGTGGCTTCCTCCATCCATGCAGGAGACACATAAGAGGGGTACAGTGGGCAGGTCTGTGCACCTGGTGTGGGGGAGGTGAGTGCGGAGCCAGTAGTGGGACCACGTGGAAGTAGAGAGAGTGTGGTCTAGGAGAGGAGGTGAGAGGGCAAGAGAAGGGACCTGGTCACTCAGGAGTGGCCAGTGGACTACTAGGGAGAACAGTGGCAGGGCCCGGCCGTCTTGAGGGCCAGCGTGTGGGCTGAGATGGCAAACTCAGAGCAAGAGCAACCAGTCCTATTGTGAGATTATCTCCCAGAACAGGCATCAACTCTGGGGCAGACTTGGAGAAAGTGGATGGGAGAGTTCATTCAGGGCTGGGTTTCTGCCAAGGGACTGTGACAAAAGAAAGACTGTGGGAACTCACGTTGAAGCAGTTCTGAGGAGCAGGGGCTGGAGAAGGGGAAAGGGGCCCAGAGGGAGGCCTGGGAGGGAGGCGGGAGAGCCTTGAGGCTGAAATTCTCAGCAGAGCCAAGGAGCAAGAGCAATGAGGGTGTGGAAACTCCACCAGGGCTGGGAGGATGCAGGGGGAAGGGTTAGGAATCATATTTGAGTGCGAAATGGTCCAGGTGTGGCCACAGGATAGGCACCTGAGAGGCCCAGGAGGAGGGACTTCCAGGGAGGTGGGTTGCGGTGCTGCCCAGTCCATCCATCCTGATGTCTCTGAGGATGATGATGCGTAAGGAGGAAGAGGTAGGAACTCCACCTGGGAGGGAGGTGCGGACGATGACACCGCCTGAGACTGGCTCTGTAAGCCGACACAAGGCACCCCAGATCCACCCAGTTTCTGCCACTCCCCAGATGTGTGACCCTGGAGGCTTATTTCTCCTCTCTGCACTTTGGTATCTTCCCTTCTAAAAACATGGACAATAATCTGTACCCATCTCTTCACATTGTTTTGAAAACGAAAGGAGATAATTCAGGCAAAGTATATGAAAAAGTGCTAGTAAGTATTCAATGTCACCTCCTGTAGTAAGTTAAATTGTGTCCTCCAAAAGATAGATCCTCCTCCAACACCCTGAACCTACAAGTGTGCCTTATTTGGGTTAAGGCTCTCAAGGTGACATCACCTTGGCTCAGCTGAGTGAGCTTCAATTCAATAAGTGTTCTTCTAAGAAACAAAAAAGGAAATGTCACAAGGAGACACACACATGGGGCAGCATGTGAAGATGGAGCAGAGATCACTGTGATGCAGCCACACAAGGAATGCCTGGTGTGGCCGCAGCTCGAAAAAGCAAAGGATTCTCTCCTGGAGCCTCTGGGGGAAGCAAGGCCCTGTGACAGCTTGATTTTGGATGTGTGATTTCTAGAACTAGAAATGAATACATTTGTGTTTTTTTAAGCCACCATGTTTGTGATTATTTGAATGGCAGCCCTTGTGTGTCTGGGCCTCCACAATCCGCACCTTGGGAGGGTGCCATGGCCACCAGAAAAACAAGCTGCCTGGAAACTGCAGAGACAAGGAAGATGACCAGTAATCATCAGGGTGTCCTTCCCAACCTCCACCACACCCGCATGCATAGATGCAGACCTCCCCACGCACCTTCTTTTGGCCTTCACGTTGCTTTGTGCTCTCAGTTATGATTTGCTTGTGTGTATCCCTTGCCCAGCATAGCTGGATTTACTAAGAGACGCTGCCACCAACCATCGGAGATGCACAGATGACACAAATATACCTACAATATATGAAACATGAGAGGGATCAATGTCCAGAGTGGTCACCAATGTCACACACAATGATATCAGAGGAGAGGGCAATGTATCCCCCAAAGGCCTGTAGGCCCTCTTCCTCTGCTGCCACACACTGGGCCCAGGCCGTGGGCCTCATGGGTGCTGAAGAAGGTGGGCACAGCAAGTGGGGAGGCCAGCCGCTTCAGAACTCAGTACGGACTCAGTCACCAGGATGAAAGTCACAGAGAGTGGCCAGACTGGGGAGGAGACAGCCAAGAAGAGGAAGAGTTGGCGGCTGTAGGCTGTTGCTTTAATCAACGCAGGTTAGCATCTCTGAGTGTCAGATGCTAACTCCCTGGGAGGCTGACTGCGCTGAGCACTGATAATTGCTCTCCTGTCCAGCCCTGTCCAGCCCTGAGTTGCAAGAAATGGGACCCATCCATTCAGGACAATGTCGCTGGGCAAGGCTTGCTTTCACCATGGAGATTTCTGAAAATCATGGCAGGCTTAAGGAGAATAATTTTTGATCACCAAAAACATGATAAAGAAGGTTCTTGGCATTTGGGAACACTGGTATGGAATTTTGTTTCAGTGTAATGGAATATTATTTGATATTTCTTGGAAATAAACATTTAACTTAATTTATATAGTCCTTCAGTACTTCAAAGAGTTCAAAATCAGACGAGAAAAAAACCCATAGATAATTTTTTAAAGTTGTATTTTAAGAATGGTGTTCCCCTCTCCCACCCTTTATAATAGACCTATTTATGGACTCCGAGAAGTAATTTTAGGGAAAAAATGTAATCTGACTCTAATTTCATAACAACGAAAGTGGTTTTCTTCCTGCCTTGTGGACTATTTTTACATCAGTGCGGTGTTATTTACCTAAGTTGGTATGCACAAGTCACTGAGGCCAAAGTCCTTCAGATTTTACATCTGTGCATTTAGGAAAGGGGATTTGCAGGCCAGGAATGTGTTCGGTTAATCCACACTGGGCTCCTTTTCCCTCCTTTTCTGTTGCTCAGGACTCTAAGGTGTGAGACTTTACCTCTAGGTCCAGCCCTCCCTCCTTCCCAGCCCATGAGTACTCGGCCACACTGGCCACACATGGGGTTAGGGTCATGAGGGGTGAATATCCTTCCTTAAGCCTCGGGCTATCTGTCTGTCTATGTGAACATTTACAGCCCTGATAGACAGATCAGTCCAGTGAGTTGGACCTAGATGGAGGCGACAGGGCTATAACAGTAAGAACAACGAGGCCTGTTCCCTCTGCTGCTCTGAGAAAGAGCTACTAGGAGCCTCTTCCCAGACACCATCTGATAAGAGATGAGGTGCCTCAGGGTTGCCTGGGCCTGCTAGTGGGTAAGGGCATTGAGCTCAGTTTCCTCTGAAAGAAGGTTCTGAAAAACTTCTGCCTGGGTGCTACTTGTCAGTGCACTGGGAAAGGCCACCCATGATCAAGGCCCACAAAGGGATGCTGTCAAGATCTGGAGGGAGATGGGAAGGCTTATCATTCCTGTCCAACCTGGTAACTTCAACTTGTCCAGGGAGTTAGGGTAGCCATACTCTGTCCCTGAAGCAAGAGCTGTGTCATCCCACAGTTCCCTGAGCACCTCCTATATACTGATGCTGGGATGTAGGTAACTGGGCTCAGAGTCCTTGTGTCCATGGAGCATATAGTCCAGGCCTTGCCAATCACCTGACCCCAGAGACAAGGACCTGAGCCTTTCCCTACCATCCTGTAGCCCAAGGGCCAATGCCCCAAGTTCTAGCCCACAACAGAGCTGAGATCCCTAGAGTGTGTGCAAAGCTGCTGCCTAGAGAATAAAAGTAAAGATGGGGTTGAATAGTTGATCAGGGAAGGTACCACTGGGGAAGTGACATTGAGCCCTGAGGCTGTTGAAGAAGCCAGCCCTGGAGACAGCAGGGCAGGAACACTTTAGAAAGAGCAGGCAGCAGGGTTAGTCAGGAGCAAGCTTGAGGTGCTCCAGGAGACAGCATGGACAGTATATTCCAAGAAAGAGCCCATCGTTTGGGAATTTATTTCCCCAAAGTGTCATTTTCTTTTTTTTTTTTTTATTAAATGATAGCTGTGTACCTTAATGCAATCATGGGGTACAGTGTAGTGTTTTCATATTCAATTTGAAATATTGTCATCAAACTGGTTAACAGAGACTTTATGACAGTTACTTAGTTATTGTGTTAAGACATTTATACTCTACTTTTAGAAAGATTCACTTGTACCCTTGTAAGACAAACCATAGAGATCATCTTTCCAATCACCCCCTTTTGATGTTTTATAAGTATGTACTGCCTTGGATATATTTTTTGGAGGCTGTTCAGTGGTTCCCTGTGGACTACATGGT
>CAUYQV010033556.1:0-39341 GCA_963574575.1 Galagoides demidoff | reverse complement strand
ATCAACACAGCCTTCATGTCATTTTCTCAGTTATAGTTTTAAAACATTCTGATTCTACTCTTAGAGAGTTTCACTTGTACCCCTGTAAGAAATACCTCAAAAATGGTCCCTCCAATCCCCCTCCCTCCACCCATTCCCCCCCCTTCTCCCTCCCCCCCTCCCCACATTCTTAGGCTATTTGGTTATAGCTTTCATATAAAAGGTACAAATTAGTTTTATAATAAAGGTGTGTACATTGGAGTTTCTTGGCTATATGGCTTCTTTTTTATTCTTCTTTTTTTTTTTTTTTGAGACAGAGCCTCAAGCTATTCTCCCTGGGTAGAGTGCTGTGGCATCACAGCTCACAGCAACCTCCAATTCCTGGACTCAAGCAAGTCTCCTGCCTCTGCCTTCCGAGTAGCTGGGACCACAGGCACCTGCCACAACGCCCGACTATTTTTTGGTTGCAGCTGTCATTATTTGGCGGCAGGCCTGGGCTGGATTCCAACCCACCACCTTAGGTGTATGTGGCTGGTGCCTTAGCCACTTAAGCCACAGGCACCAAGCCGGCTATATGGCTTCTATTAGAAGAAACAAAATAATCAAAGAACTGTTTTCACATTTTCTAAGATTTAGTCTTGCTACTAATCAACAAAAATTAATTCAAAAGTTAAATGTAATTAATAGTTATGATTCATTTAATGCATTCTCCCCCTTCTTTTTTTTTTTTTTTATGACAGAGTCTCACTATGTCATCCTCAGTAGAGTGCCATAGTATCTCAGCTCACAGCAACCCCCAACTCTTGGGCTAAGCGATTCTCTTACTTCAGCCTCCCAAGGAGCTGGGGCCACAGGCACCTGCCACAATGCCTGGCTATTTTTTTGTTGCAGTTGTCAGTGTTGTTTAGCTGGCCCAGGCCAGTTCGAACCCACCTACCTGGGTATATGTGGCTGGTGCCCCAACCACTGAGTTACGGGCATGGAGCCTAATGCATCCCTTTTAAATTGGAACAAACTTACATTATTTTTCAGTATAAGAAATCATATTTCATGTATTAATATATTACCACTAGGTGGCTCAAATGGCTAAAACACTAGTTCAACATATGAGCAAAACAAAACTTTAATATTTAAGGATTTATATCTTTCTGCTGTTCTAATGCTTTATACATTAATTTTCTACAAAGTGTCACATTATTTATAGTATATCACTATACTAGTACACATGGTAGACAATTACTTTTAATGTAGGTCATCATCACATATGCCATTTTTATGAAGGAGAAAGGATTAACAGACAAAACAAGTGAATCACACTACACCTTGTCATAAACATGTAATAATAAAATAAATTAAAATTTCACCAGTTGACTGAGAACAAAGTATTCAATGAGGTCTAAAGAGTCATGAGTCTTGGGTTATATTTCATTTTAATGTATCCAGGCATTTCTAGAGATTACCTGCTTTATTTTCTGGCAGTTGTAGTTATTTATGTCTCTTAGAGACAAGTGTCTTGTGGTCAGAGTTCTATTTCTCTGTAGTCCAGGGACCTTGAAAATCAAAGCTCTCTTCCTCAGAGGAAGTTTTGAAATGTGGGACTCTCTGGATACTGCATCCGCCACATTAAATGGCTTGGGGCCATCTACTCTGGCTGACACAAATAAAACAAAAGCTAAAAGTGATTGTTTTCTTCCCAACTTTAACAAGCATCTTATAATTCTATTTGTTCAGGACAGAGTGCCAGAGGTGAAAGATGGAAAGGCCTTCCCCCAAGCTGCAAAGTATTAAGCCTGTAGATTCTGTCCAAAAAATGGAGAACACAATGGTGACCTTGGAATAAACAGGGCCTTGTATATTCTCTAACCAGGAAGAATCAATGTACTCTCCCATTATTCTGAAGATACTTTAACCCTTATGCTTTCTTAGTACCATATCAATAGTTGTTCTACTCTTCTGCTAGTTTAATGTTTAGAACCATTGAAATCTTAAAAGAAAATGTCTTTCAAGGTGATGGCTCTATCCTTGATGATTTGTGTTTATAATCACCAGCAATCAAGTTTTTTGCCCTGAAAGTTATTTAATTTATTTACCCTGGAGTAGAAGCAAGATCCTATGTAGGAAAAAAAGGATGATTTTTCCAATGCTTGTAACAAACAAGTAACATTTTCTCCCTAAGTGTTATGTTCTGTTAGAGGTACTTCTAAATTTTTTTTTTTTTTAGCCATTTAGTATTTTTTATCTGGAAGCACATTTAAGAATCTGAGTTTGGCTTAAAAGAAAAGTATTGATTCTCCCTAAGGAAGCCATAATTCAGTTTCAGCTGCAGTAACAGCAGGTCCTGATATTTTTATATTCGTTCAAGCACATGACATTTAGATTTTATTTGAATATAGAATTGTAAATATAACATGAACTAGTCATCACATAGCTCTTAAATACTAAGATCTAATTAGTTCTCTCCAAGCATAACAGCCATACTTGGTTAAAGTTCTCACCAGTTACCTTTCAAGAAAGGAATAGAGTCTTACCTTCTCAAACTATGGCCATGAATAGTTTCCACTGAGTGACAAAAATAAAAAAACTCAGACTGATGTAAACAATAAAAGAGATGTAATAGTTCTCATGATTGAATGCTAGAGCTAGGGTTAATTTCAGGATTGGTCAATTGCTCACTGATGTCATTCAAGACCACATTTACTTATACATATATCTACCCTCAGCAACCACTGTCAACTTCGATTTCAGTGGTCCTATTGGGATTATCCAATAAGGCTCTGCTTTATTCATATCTAAGACTATAGAAAGAAAATGGTTTCCAAGTTTTTACAAAAGAGAGAGGACAATTTTTTCCCCAGCAAACATGGTCTTCAGGCTCATTGCCCATCCCTGATATAATCCTCCTGTCCAGGGAATGGGAGCCCATCTTTGTATAGACCTCACAAGGGTGCATGCCCTAACTTGGTGGTAGCCAGGGATGGAATCAGCTCCCCCAGCAAAGGGGCTATATATGGGAGGTATAAATACTATGCAAAAATCAGGGCTGCTCCTAAAGAAAAATGGAAAAGACACTGGTTACTGGGTAAGATTAACTACTAATACACACCCTGACTATGCATGGAAAACTCTAGCACCAAACTGCCTGATTTTTGAATCCAGGTTCCACCACTTGTTAGCTGTATGACCATGGGCAAGGTACTTTTCCTCTAAGAAGTGGGTCAATAATTTGCTTAATTGCTTGTATCATAGGGTTGGTTATATTTCTAAAATCTGCAGCATGAAGTCAAGCATTTATTACACTCTTCCTGTGTGTGAGGCATGTGGAAAGAATTGGAGAGAACAGAAAGTGAGCAAAACGATGTTCTGCTTTGAAAGAGCAGGCAATTCGGGAGAGGAAATTAGAGCTCAGAAATGGTGGTAAAAGACAGATGGGATAAGTTACATAAAAATACATGTTTCCTAAAATGACATTTTTCCCTAATTAAATATTCTTTAATAGCAAGCATATTTTGTAGCATTTTTCACATCCAAATGAAGTTGGTATAATTTGTCTGGATAGTCATTTATTAATGATAAATGACATTAATAAATAACAAACAGAATAAAATTACCAAAGAAAGAGTAACCAACCAAATTTCAACTAAAAAGTTTGCAAAATATAATATCATCCTGCTTCATATCCATTAGAAGGGCCAAAATCCAGATGTAGATCAATAGAAACTTTTATTCATTGCTGGGGAGAGGCAAAATGGCACAGAGACAGGATGGACAGTAAGGCAGCTTCTCACAAAACTGAACATACTCTTCCCATGTGATCCAGCCATCTCTAGCCTTGGAATTTACCCAAACGTATGGCTGCACAAAGACCTGCACATGGATGTTTACAGGAGTTTAATTCACATTTACTATAAAAAACCAAAAAACAAACAAAAAGAAAAAAGAAACTTGGGAGCAGAGGGACTCTATGTAACAAATGCAAACATTGTAACCTGGTTGTTTGTACCCTCACATTAAACTGAAATTTAAAGAAAATTAAAAAATAAAAACTTGGGAGCAACAAAAAGGTCTTCAGTAGGTAAACAGATAAGTGGACTGAAATGAACTGTGACACACTGAAATAATGGAATATTATTCCACGCTAAAAAAGAAGGAGCTATCAGACCAGTAAAAGATCCAGAAGAGATGCTGGGTATGGTGGCTCATGCCTGTAATTCTAGCACACAGGGAAGCCAAGGCAAGTGGATCACCTGAGCTCAGGAGTTTGAGTCCAGCTTGAGCAAGAGTGAGACTCCGTCTCTACTAAATATAGAAAAATTAGCCAGACATTTTGGTAGGTAAAATCCCAGCCACTCGGGAGGCTGAGGCAAGGGGATTGCTTGAGCTCAAGAGTTTGAGGTTGCTGTGAGCCTTGGCTGATGCCATGCGCACTCTACCCAGGGCAACACAGTGAGACTCTGCGACTCTGCCTCAAAAAACAAATAAAAGGGTGGCACCCATGGGTAGGACACCAGCCACATACACCAGGCTGGCAGATTCAAACCTGGCCTAGGCCAGCTAAACAACAATGACAACTGCAACAACAACAAAAATAGCTGGGCATTTTGGTTGGCACCTGCAATCCCAGCTACTTGGGAGGCTGAGGCAAGAGAATCACTTAAGCCCAAGAGTTTGAGGTTGCTATGGGCTGTGATGCCACAACATTCTACAGAGGGTGACAAAGAGACTCTGTCTCAAGAAAAAGAGAGAAAGAAGAATCTGTGCAAACAAGCTTTGCTAAATTCCCCCACCCCGGTTTATTTATGACAATTAGATCACACCCTTTGTCTTCTTAATATCTCCATGACTATCCACTCTCCATCAGACCTGAAATAAAAAACACTCAGGCTGAAGTGTTTTTTTTTTGGGGGGGGGATGTCTTTATTTCCTTATGAAGCCCCTCCCCACCATCACATAAAACTTACATTAAATAAATGTGCATACTTTTATTAATTTTCCCTCTTGTGATAGGGGCCTCAGCCATGAACTCAGGATGGGTGATGAAAAGATAGTTTTCCTGCCCTCCAGCATAACTAACATTCCCAGGGAAGAGGCAGAGGACATGTTCACAAGCACCCACAGTCTTTAAAATGGAATTGTGGCAATGGAGCTAACAGACGTTTCTGCTAACGGCCACGCTGTGTGACCCTAGAGGACAGAGCCCTGTTTTTGTCTGTCCTTGTCCCCATGTCTGCTTCCAATTGGTGCCTTAATAAATGTATGCTGAGCTGCTTTTAATTTTTCCAGAAAGCTTGCAAGCCAACCCAGATTTGATGTGATTAAGAAAACAATGATGTGAAAATTATAAACCATGAGACAGAGGTGGAGACAATGACAACTACAATATAATCTCAAGAGGAAAAGGGAGCAACTGGGCAGGGTTCACTAAAACCTAGAAGTATGGCCGGGCGCAGTGGCTCACACCTATAATACTAGCACTCTGGGAGACCAAGGCAGGTGGATCTCTTAAGCTCAGGAGTTTGAGACCAGCCTGAGGAAGAACAAAACCTCATTTCTACTAAAAATAGAAAAAGTAGCTGGGCGTTGTGGCAGGTGCCTGTAGTCCTGTCTATTTGGGAGGCTAAGGCAAGAGGATTGCTTGAGCCCAAGAGTTTGAGCTCTGACATCGCAGCACTCTATCCAGGGCAATGGGGTGAGACTCTGTCTCAAAAAAAAAAAAAAAAAACCTGCAAGTGGTGGAATTCACTTTTATCCCCACAAGAAAAGTCCACAGTATTTGAGAAACAACAACAGTGCTGGAAAAAAGCGTTTAGATCCCCCTGACTCAACCTCTTTATTTCACAGTTGAGAAGAGAGGTCTGTAGCTGGAAGCAACATACCTGCATTCTCTCAGCGATTAGTGGCAAAGGTGAGACTCTGAATGATTCCTCCCCCCAGGATGGATCTCACCTATTGCATATGATGGTGACTACTTCACCCATCCCTGCAGGTCTGAAATAGACCTGGCTTCTCAGAAAAGAGGGCCCCATCTCAGAGTTATGTCAAAATTTCTTTTTTTTATTTGAGACAGAGTCTCATTATGTCACCCTCAGTAGAGTGTTATGGTGTCACAGCTCACAGTAACCTCAAACTCTTGGGCTTAAGTGATTCTCTTGCCTCAGTCTCCCAAGTAGCTAGGACTACAGGCACCCACCACAACACAAGGCTATTTTTTTTAATTATTATTATAGTTGTCACTGTTGTTTAGCAGGCCTGGGCTGGGCTCGAACTTGCCAGACCCAGTATATGTGGCTAGCACCGTAACCACTGAGCTACAGGCGCTGAGGCTCAAAATTTCATTGGATTGTGTCCAGGGCTGAGGTTGCTGGTCCGCCATCCAGTGTGAGTTAGGAGTAAGGACAGGCAATGCTGTCCTGCTCACGTGTTACCCTGACACACAGGTGGGAGATCAGTGTCACAATTCAGGGTTCCTGCCACAGATGGCCCATAAGGTGGCCCAATTCTTTAAAACTCTTTCTTTAGGTCTTTTGAGGATTCTTGGCCTCAAAATTTCTGCAAGACCTAGATTATTAAAAACCTTGGTGATACCGTATGAGTCCAAATCAGGAACTGGCACACAGAGAGATGATGTTGCCAGGCAAACGTATAAACCCCAGAATCCCAGAGTGAGGCAGAAGTGGCATTCAGCGGAAATTAGTAATCCTATCAACTTGCCTGGTCAGGCAGCTTAGTCACGTGACTTTCTCACATGCTGTTTCAAAGGTATATGTCAAATACGTATAAAGTTATACACCGTCCAAGGGTGTACACCAAATACCAAAGTAGTACACCCTACAAGGTGGATCTTGTTTCATAGATGCTAAAGCAAGTAAATGAGTAGCTATGTTTCCATCACTGTATTAAATCAACCACTCAATCCTCCATTGATTAGCTATTCATCAAATGACTCAGATTTCAAGCCCTTGACTTAAAGACGGGTGCAAAAATGAATTGGAAGCTATCCTTCCCTCGTGGAGCTCCAATCCCTGGTAGGGTCACAGAGAAGAAAACAAATTACTAAGATGCAATGTGGAAAGTGCCCTACTGGAAGCATGACTACAGGGTCAAGGGGGAATAGACGAGTGAGGGAATCCTCTTTGCCATGCCCGGTGTTCATTTAATTAGAGTTCTAGTGCCAAAGGCTCCCTGGTGGTTCATTTCATAAATTAACAGTCACACGATTTTCTCTCTTTAATGGCAAAACTCCCAATGTTAACTCCAAATTTCCCCAGCTGGTACTTAAGGCAACTTACAGAATTAAATCTCACCCCTCCCTCCCACATCTTCTAGCCCTTTAACCTAGCAAGGCCCTTAGTTTATCTTTTTTAGCGCTAAGAAAAGGCCCTTGAACATTAGCAAAATTACACATTACAGTCTGAAATAGAGTTCCTTATATGGTCAGGCAACTTGAACTACAATGGTTCTCTGTGAACAGAGGAGCTTTTAAAGGTGGCAATCTATATTTCTTTCAAATTAGAGAATTTTAGAACAAAGGGGGAACTTGGCAATGACCTAGACCAACTTTTACACCAACTTTTCTACTTACTACCAGGAAAAAAAAAAAGCATAAGTCTCAAACTGAGATCTATACTGAAGGAATAAAGTAGGCAATCTCATGAAATCAGTATGAGATACTTTCCAAGTATTGTAATTGTTGACAGAAATCACAGCCACTCCCCCCCTAGTCACTGAAGATTCTAGACTCAACTCACCATCTCTCTCCAACACTGTTACTGACATAATTCTCGGGAATTTTGATACCAAGACGATACATCCAACTCATTAGCCTGCAGGTCTCATCACAGTAAGGATTTTGTCCTCCAACTCATCTCAGCTACTCACCTCCAGAGCTAAACACTAAGCCTGGTCATTACCAACAAATGCACCACCTCCAAATACCCAGCTTCCAGCATCCTACTCCCCTACCTCCAGCTTGCCCTCCCTCATACCCCAGTTTCAACAACATTGGCCCTGCTGGTGGCTCCTTTTTTCTGCTCATTCCCCCTGTCCCCAGCTCACATCCTGACTTCTCTTCATACTCAGCTCAAATACCATGATCTACATCTTAAGCATTCCTTTGCAGACACCCTCAATTCCAATTCCACCTCTCCTTTAACTGACAAAACTCCATTCTTGGCCAAATCTGACTTTCTCTACCCACTCTTCACCTGCACCTGTGTAACTAAATATGGCTACAAGAAAGCACAGCCATGCTCTCTTTAGAATCGTGACCACAAACAACAAGCTGGCTCTTGGTATCACCTGCCAATCCTCAGGAACGTTCATCAAGTCTGCCTTTCTAAACCACTATTTCACACCATCCTCTCTCTTCTCAAACTTCCCAAACCCTTTCTCTCTTCAAGATTAATCGCTTCTTATTTCAATTAGGAAAAAATGAAAAGAAGATCTCTATTAATAGATTTACTGTTTTCATTTGTTGCCATAAACCTTGTCTTCTTTTTTATACCAATAAACTTGTCCTTCTGCATTAGGTCCTACCTCCCCTGCTCAACAATTTCAGTTCTGCAAATATCCCTTTTCTTTCTCTCTTCTGCATCATCAATTTTTCTCCCTCTACTGAATCATTTCTAGCAAAATTTATCCATGCTTCCTTCTTTAAAATATCACTATTTTATTGACTTCACATTCCCCTGTAAATACTGCCCCATTTTAAAGTCACCTGTTACCTCCCCATTGCCAAATCCAATGGCCAATTGTCACTCCTAATCTTTGGTATCAGTAGGACTTGACTGTTCCTTCCTCCTTAAAATATTTCTTCTCTTGGCTTCTGGTTAGCATTCCCTTGCTCTCATCCTTTATCCCTGGGTACTCAATCTCTCTGATGGATCCTGTCCATCTTATCAGTTTATAGATATAAAATCCCAGAGTTGAGCTCTTAAACCTCTTCACTACATACTATTTTTTTGATAGTCTTAGTCTATTAGATTTGGGGAAGACTAGAATGTCATACTCCAAAATATGCCTCTTTGGGGCTGGGTGCAGTGCCTCATGCCTGTAATCCCAGAACTCTGGGAGGCCAAGATTGCTTGAGCTCAGAAGTTCAAGATCAGCCTGAGTATAAGCAAGATCATGCCTCTAAAACATAGCCAACATTGTGGTGGGAGCTTGTAGTCCCAGCTACTTAGGAGGCTGAGGCAAGAGAATCACTTGAGCCCAAGAGTTTGAGGTTACTGTGAGCTGTGACACCATAGCACTCTACCAAGGGTGACAAAGTAAGAGTCTGTCTCAAAAAACAAACAAAGAAAAATATATATATGCCTCTTTGGCAAAAGGATTGCTGCTGTGCTAAAGGCTTAAAGGCAGGACAGGTCTCTGCCTTCCTTCTGCCTGCCTTTAAGCAAGACATAGATTTACAAAGACAAGAGATATCCTGTGCCTTCCCATTCTACCAGGGAGAATACTGCAGACAGTTTTAGATCCTGTGGGCCTGAAGATGGCACCAGAGGAAGCCACATGAACATGTTTTACTAACTGGCCTTTATCTGCTATTTATCTGCCTTCCCACAAGTTACCACCTGCAGAGACTCAAAGTCCTTTTCCTCTGCCTTGTCACACCTCTCAAAATTTATTGTCCTTTGTTCAAGATGCTATCTGAGCTCTTTGGGACTTACTCATTCCCTGGGTCTTTACCATGTATATAGGAAATATACAGGTTAATAAACTCCTGTTTGTTTTTCTCTGGGTGTTCTGTCTTTTGTTTCAGGAATCCATTCCAACTGAGACCTCAGGAGAGCTGAGGGGAAACATCCTTTTCATTCCCTACTGCGTTAAATACCACTTGATTGCTAATGATTCATTAATTTATAAATTTAGTCCAGTCCTGCATCCCCAGCACACACTTCTAACCTGTATTTCTACTTCAAGGTTAGTTAGCTTAAGCTACCCTAAGCAGGATTTTAACCTCTTCCCCCCCAAATAAATCTGTAATTCTCCCCTATTCTTTCCCATCTCAGTAAATGCCAACTTTGTTTACTCATTTGTTTGGGCAAACTGGAAGAATCAGTCTTGATTTATTTCTCTCTCACTGCAGTTCACATCCAATCTATAAGTAAATTTTGTTTCCTCTACTTTTAAAACACCTCCAGAATGAATTCCATCACCTCTATCTAGCACCCTGACTGCTAAGAGTAGCCTTTTCACTGCTCTTCTGTTTCTACTTTGGCCTCCCTGCAATTTATTTTCCACAGAAAAACCAGACCAAGCCATTTAGAATGTAAGTTGAATTATGTCACTCTTCTGGTTAAACCCTTTCAATGGCTTCCTATATCCTTCAAAGCAAAATTGAAAGGTTTTATAATGAGCTCCAAGCCCCAACATGATCTGGTTCCCAACCAACTCTCTGACTTCATCACCTGCATTGATCTCACTCTCTCACTTTGATTTCTCAATGGCCCCCTCTCTGCTCTTCAGATTAACCAAGTACTCTCCTATTTCAAGGCTGTGTGTGCTTATTTTTTTCTCTTGCCTAGACCGCCCTTGCCCCATATACCCACAGAGCAGGCTTCCTCCTTTCATTCAGGTCCTGGCTTAAAAGTCAGCTTTTCAGAGTAGCTTTCTGGGACCTCCCACCTTCTGCTGTAAAGGAGCTATTCCCAGGTGAGTGATTTGCACAGCAATGTACTATTATCTCTTAGCATTCAGGAGAGGAAAGGCCCAGCTGGCACGTTCTCACTTGTAGCTCTTCATACAGTTGGAGTCAGGCGGTGGCTGAGGCTGGAGTCAGCTGAAGCCTTCTTTAGTCAGATGTCTGGTATCCCTCCCGGGAATAACTTTACCTTACTCACAATGTAGTGGTATCAGAGTAGTCGGCCTTCTTGCATGGTGACTGGTTTGGCACAGAGCAAGTATTCCATTACAAGAAAAGAAGTGGAAGCCCCCAGTCGTAAAGCCTGGGCTCAGAAATTAATACAGTGTCATTTCTGCTATACTCTATGGATCTATGCAGTCATAGTGCACTCCCCACCCTCACCCGCTTCCCACAGCCAAGAGACTTAAGGAGAAGACATTGATCCCATTTTTCAATAGAAAGAGTGTCAAAGAACTTCCAGCCCTGTGGTAGTCAGCCTCCTAAATGGCCCTCCGTGACCCTCATCTCCCAGCATGGATAGTCTTGTGCCAGCTCCTACTCTAAGCCTAACTGGCTTATGTAACCAATAGCAGACTGTGTGATCTGGGGAATAGGTGGCAAAGAAACATGGGCTTGCTGGGACCACCTTCTCTGAGGACAGCAAGCCGCCATACCATAAGGACTCTCAAGAGAGGTCTGCATAGCAGAGAACTATGACCTCCTGTCAGCAGCCAGTACCAACCTGCCAGCCTTGTGAGTGAGCCAACTCCAGACCTAATCAAACTTTCAGATGGCTGGAACTTCAGCCAACAGCTTTGCTACACACTCTCAGAGGCTCCAAGCAGGAACCACCCAGCTAAGGTGCCCTGAAATTCCCAACCCACTGAAGCTGCATGAGATAATCAACATTTGTTGTCATTGCAATTTTTATAGGGTAATAACTTACTAATACGCTATCTAAAACAGCCTCCCTTATCTCACCCCTAGGACTGTCAGCCTCCCTTATCTCACCCCTAGGACTCTCAGTCTCTCTTCCCTAGTTTATTGTTCTCCATTGCATTTATCACCATGTGACATAGTATATATTTTATTTGTTTGTCTGCCTTCCTCCCAGGATATAAACTTCAGGGAAAAAAAAGGGATTATGCCTTGTTTTTCCCCTGCTGTATTCTCAGTGCCTATAACTGCATCTGGTACATAGTAAACACTAAGTTAATATTTATGGAATAAATGAACTGTATTATTTCTTTACTAACAGCACACACTTATTACTACTAATTGAGATAGCATATTACTGCCCTCATGGTTTGTTATAATACTCATTTATTCAGCAAATATTAATACTTATTCAATACAAGTATGATCACAGCTACTATTTCTTCTGGAGGGCTTGCCATGACAGCAAGTCTAGGATACAACACTGCTCACAATAGCTATGTGAAGGCTATCGTCAGGTGTTTGATGCTACCTTGAGCTCTCCATGAGATGTCCAAGTGGAACTGTCAAGTGGGCAGCTGGGTAAATGAGCCTGGAGATCAGGGCAGAGATCCAGGGTGTGGAAATAAATTTGGCAGTTGTGAGATTCTAGAAAGAACTGAATTAAAGCTGTGGGACTGCATGAGGTCTCCCAGCAGAGGCCATGGTTTGCATAAGAAATATCTGATTAATGACTCCATACTGAACCTCAGAGTCAAAGCATTCTATAATAGACATACTCTTATTTGACAATGCCAAAGTTACTTTCTTTGCATTATTATTGTTACCATTGCTTAATGCTTCATTCCAGCAATCGTCTGATTTCTTTTCTGAATGTATTTATCTTCATTCATTTTTTATGAGGTTTTTGTTTCTAGTCATTATCTTTAACATTGTTACTGCTGTTAAATTTTAAGCCTTTTTGATTTTGTGAAGGCAAAAAGTGGAAACCTAGTAAACACATATGTAAAAATAACTTTAAAAAAAGAATATTATGTCAAATAGAATTGCACAACTTTTGCATTTCTATAAAGATTTTAGAATCAAGTTTATCACTATTGATAAAATGGCTTTCTGGAATTTAGATTGGGGATGCAATAAATCTATAGATAAATTTGAAGAGAAATGCTATCTTTATTATACTGAGTTTTCTAATTGGTGAATGCACAGTATCCCTCCATTCATTTATATTATCTATAATTCCTTTCAGCAGAGTTTTATAGTTTTTCCCATGTAAATTCTTGACACATTTTGTTAGATTTATGCCTGTGTTTCATTTTCAGTGCTATTGTAAATGGCATTTTTTAAATTTTAAACTCCAGTTCTTTATTAACAGTTCATAGGAAAATAATTGACTTTTATATCTGACCTTGTATCTTGCTACCCACTATACTCACTTATTCGCTCCAGTATATTTCTTTAAAAACAAAGAAATATCCTTTGGTAATTTCTTCATAGATAATCATTATGTCTGAAAATAAAAGCAGCTTTATTTTCTTCCATTAAAAAAAAAAATACCTGATGGGGAATCACTGAGGCACTAGCAACCTGATGAATGAGGAAAGATGAGCAAATGAGACTGACAAGAACCAACTGACCGGCTCTGTGCCTGTAGCTCAGCAGCTAAGGGTGTCAGCCACATACACCAGAGTTGGCAGGTTCGAATCCACCCTGGGCCTGCTAAACAACAATGACAACAACAGAAATAGCCAGGTGTCGTGGCTGGTGCCTGTAGTCCCAGCTACTTGGGAGGCTGAGGCAAGAGAATCGACTAAGCCCAAGAGTTGGAGGTTGCCGTGAGCTGTGATGCCACAGCACTCTACTGAGGGCAACGCAGTGAGACTCTGTTACCCACCCCCCCACCGAAAAAACAACCAACTAACAAGGTAGGAAGAAAAGATAGAGCCTATGGAGTCCTGGATACAAGAGAAGACTGTATTTCAAGGACAAAGTGATCCACTGTGTCAAATGCTCTAAGAAGTGAGGACAGAGGACTGCCCATCACACTGGCAAGGCGGAAGGCTTTCTAGCAGGTTGCTGGGGGAAGACAATGACAGCATGTTTATTTGCTGACAGTGCTAATATAATGTAGAAGAATAATTTGATGATTCAGAGGGAGGCAGACATATGCTGGAACAATGTCCTTTGGTAAGTTAAGAAGAGAAAGAGTATCTGCTACTGTATACTCGTGGCAGGGGCTGCCCTGAGATAGGAACAAAGATGGTTCTGCAGGATCAAGAGGGAAAGAAGACCGCATAGATTCAGCCAGTGGGGACCATGTGCAAAGTGTCTTCCATTGGCTTCTATTCCCCCAGGAAGATGCAAAGAAAAGTTACCAGCTGAGAATGAGAAGAGGTTGGGAGTCTTCAGAGAAAAGAAGTAAGTATGGAAGAAATTTCTATGAGAGTTGGGAAGGACACAGACTAGGTAACGATGGTAGTTATGACCTGAGCTCAACACTTCACACAGAGTCTGTGAACTTAACTAGTATGGTTTTCTCAAGCCACGTCCAGCTGTAAAGGGTAAAGAGCTGAACTTTCCTACCAGGTGAGTTTGGCCAAGGGTGAGAGCAACACAATGACAGCGTGCACACGGTGGGCCAGGCGTCTCTGCCACATGGAAAGGGACAGAAGGAAGGCGGAATTTGAGGTCCCAATGGAGTAGAAAAATTGTGGGAGTTAGAATCCTGCAGACAATGAGTTAGAAAGATAGAAGATAGCTGGGTGGACATGGTGGTTCAGACCCATAATCCTGGCACTCTAGGAGGCCAAGGCGGGAGGATCCTATGAGCTCAGGAGTTTGAGCCCAGCCTGAGCAAGAGAGAGACCCTATCTCTACTAAAAATAGGGGGAAAAAAATCCAGGTACTGTGTATGGTCCCAGCTCATTGGGAGGAAGATTGCTTGAGCCCAGGAGTTTGAGGTTGCTGTGAACTAGGCTGATGCCATAGCACTCTAGCCTGAGGCAACAGAATAAGACTCAGTCTCAAAAAAAAAAAAAAAAGAAAGAAAGAAAAGAAAAGGTAGGATGATGGCTGGAGTGCGGTAGGGGGCTAGAACAGCTCATTTATAAGCATAGTTGCCCAGAGCAAGGGTCGATGAATTCTGTAAAGGGCCAGAAAGTAAATATTTTAGACTTTGAAGGCCAATCTCTGTCAACACTACTCAACTCTGCCACTGAACTACCAAAGTGCTGGGAGATAAAAGGAATGAGAATGGCTATATTCCAATAAAACTTCACTTACAAAAATAAGCATCAGACCCAATTTGACCTGTGGACCAGAGTTAGCCAGCCCCTGATGTAGGTACTCAAGTAGTTTAGCCACTTGCTAAAAATTCTACAGGCAATTGCCTAAGATCACATCTTTGCTATATATACCCATCCAGTGTTGTTTCTCTAAGTTTTGTATTACGGATGACAGAGCATGAACTCTGTTATATTTGTTCTTAGAGCCCATTTATTTAAGTAAGGTTTAAATGGATAACAAAAAAGCACAGAATGGCAGGTTTAATATTTCTTGATGGATAGAAGACAAGAACCACTAGAAATAATATCTCTACTTGCACAGTCTTCAGAAGCAATTGGGAAGACTTGGAGAAGAAGAATCAGAGAGGAGGGATAAAAGGCCAAATTAGAAAGGGATGAAAAGAAGAGAAATGGAAGCATGAAGAGAAATCACACGTAAAGGAGAGAAAATGGAGTGAAGCTAGATAATGCCTGTATCTGGCTGTGTCAGCGCCAAGCCCAGGCAGTGTGTTCCTCTGCTGCCACCTTCAGTTCTTTTGGGATCTTACATCTGCTGTTGCTATTGGTCTTAATGGGTGTAAATGGGCAGGAGGCAACTCCTGTGCAGGCGCTTCCCATTTTTTTATTTTAGCTGCATCTTGCTGAAATCGAAAGAGGTTCAAGAAGAGCAGGGTTTGAGCAGATGACTTTGAATGGGGGCAAGAGGACAAGATCGGAGACTAAGAATGAACTGGGAGCAGGGAGATGCCGAGCAAGGAAGGGCAGGGATTCCGGGAACCAGGTAGTTTGGAGACAGCCTAATTCTGTCAGGCGTTTGCGCTCAATTGGACAACCCCGCAGAAGTGGTGAAGGAAGTCAATTTACACTATGAATTCTGACTGGGGATCTGGAAGTTTGGAATGGGAACAAATTACAGAATGACCAACAGGTCTGGGGAGAGCTGGGTCTGACTGTGACCTCCGAATGTTATTACACCTGGTCATGAAATGAGAGGTAATAAGATCACAGGAATGTAACTTTTTTCCTGTCTTGAGCAAATCCACTCTATCACTGTGTTAGGGTTTTCTACTTAAGAGTCTGCTGACACTGTGAGCAACTTGAAACAGAAATAAGTCTTTTCATCGCTGTGTATCTGGCACTCACCAATGGAGCGCTCGTCTGGCACTTCATGAATTCGTGTTGTTGTTTCTTTTCAATGGTAAAAATTGAAAAGAATTTTCAAAATGTGGGAAATTATCAATTCATTGGAACGGAGATCAAAATTCCTTTGTCACTGGAAACTCTCAGAGCCTGACTTCTATTTTCCATGCCTCCAGCCTGAAGCTATCCTACTTCAGTTAAGTTCATTGTTTGAACTCCTCTACTCACCAACAGAGTCCAAGTTGATCAAGCTTTTGCTCTCACTATGGTAGTTTGATAAGGTACATTTAGCCTAACACTGACCCAGTCTGGGATTCTGACAGCAGCCACCATAAGTCTGCCCCAGCTGACGTGTTACGTGAGAGGAGGTAGACTGAGCAGGAAACGTCTATGGTCGCCCCTCTCGTGGCATCTCCTCTGGGCAAGTCAGCCCTGGTTCAGCAGAGGGTGACAGAACATGCTCTCTGTAGGTGTCAATTATGATATACAGCATCTAAGGCATTCAGAGGATAGAATGCTTTTGCTTCTGGAAATAGCACTGTCCATAATAATATCAGGGACTAAGTACTAAGGTAATAAAAACTAGGAGAATCGAAACAAATCCAGTCCTACTGGGTTCCTAACCAAAGGGTATCTAAGTTTTGCTTTCCTTTTACGGTTGAGGAGACTTCACTCAGCAAACACACACGCAAATCCCTTCTTATCAAGTCAGAGGTCACTTCTTGCAAGCACTCCTTCCTGACACTCTCCTCCTCACTCCCAAGGTCAGCTGTGCTCCCTCTCTGCCCACATTGACCTTGTCATATTGTATTGAATGGATTTATTCACCCCTCTGCCTCCTACACCATCCTGTGAAGTCTCTATCACTTCAACCCACACACCTAGTCAAGGTTCAGAAAGTGTTTTTAAGTGAATCATTCATTCATTGTTTATGAAGTCAAACAAAACACAAATTCAATTCCAGGAAAGATGGCACCATCTCAGCTCTGCTATAGACCCAAGGCTCTTTCCATCACACTTGGCTATAGGGGTCCCATGGGCATCTCAGGCATTGGGGAAAGAAATGTCAGAGGTGCTACAACAATGCAGGAGTGGACATTTGCCTTCTGTCCCTGGGGTGCCCCTTGCAGTTCCTAAGACACCTTACAATAGTTTGGGGCCATCGGAAGAGCATGTGGAGATTGTTTGTGCTCCAGCCTGCTTCAAGGTCATGGCGACCTTCAAACAAACTTCCTGTAACTTCTGTTGGCTGAAGGAATGGTTATTATTGTTTGATCCTTATCTCTAGGGGTCCCTTAGCCATTTAAAAGCATACACAACATACTTATACATATAATTTCTGGTATAGACATAAGATTTGAACTATCTTGTCAATTCTGCCTTTTTTTTCTTAAGAGTACACTTGGCTTCAAAACCATTTGTGGTTTTAGAAGCCTACAGGGGTGAAGATCATTACCCATAATATAGAATAGTAGTCCCCTGTTATGCACAGGAGATATGTTTCAAGATTCCCAGTGGATGCCTGAAACCTCAGATACAACCAAATCATATATATATATATATATACACACACACACACACACACACACACACACATATACACGCTATACTTGACCTATACATACACACCTGTGATAAAAGTTTGATTCATAATTAGGCACAGTAGGAGATTATGAATAATAAAATAGAACAATGGTAACAATATGCCAACATCACTAATTAAGTAAGATGAGGGTTACCTGAACACAAGCACTGCTCCATCAGAATAGTCAATCCGATGATCTGCTAACCCAGACAGCTACTGAGTGACCAACTGAGGCATCTACAAGGTGGAGCCACCGGACAAAGGGATGAATCACAACCCAAGTGGGACGGAGTGGCCTGCAGAAAATTCATCATGCTGTTCAAAACAACATACAATTTGAAGCTTCTGAATTATTTATTTCTGGAGTTTTCCATTTAATATTTTTGGAATGTAGTCTGCCAAGGGCAACTGAAACCTCAGAAAGCAAAGCCACAAATAAGGAGGGACTTCAGTTTTCTTGATTATCTCTCAGATAAACACATCAAATCAATGGATGTGAACTGGTATCTTTATGCATCCTCTGGCTAAGTTAACTGAGCTAACAGAATCAGAAAAGATCATTTTCTAGAATATTGGTACTAATAAAGGATACTGTTCTAAGGGTGCAATCATCCCTTGAGTCATAATTATTTGTAAAAAGAGATAAAATCAGATTCAGGTTGTGAGCCCTTTGTGCCCCATTAAACTGCATGTCCACTTAATAAAGAACAAAGCAGCTAATTGCTTTCAATGGGTACCTGTTCATGACAACATTGTCAAAATTTGGGCACCATTTAATCTCTTTTTCGTTTGGTTTTAAGAATGTATTTCTCACAGGGAAGATACACACAGCACTGATTGTCATTTTTCTAAGTCAAACATAGCTTTATTTGTCTTTTGGCTGAGAGCGGGAACTAGGTCACTAGTTAAAAGACTAAAAATGTGAGTATTTCTCCAGCTGTCATGCAGACGGTAGACACTGACTAGCTACCTGTTGAAAGAATAAAAACATTTTCAGTTAAGGGGCAAGTGACGTTTTTAAAAATACAGTTGAGTGCAAGTAAAAACATGATACTAATTTTAAAGTGCATATATGTTTTTAAAGTTATTATTTATAGTACCATTGTACGATTATTCAGTTCTATTCCTACTTAGGTCATTTTCTTTCTAACAGAAGCCTCATCTGAATAGCCAACCTTGTAGGGGCAAGCCAATGACTTCACTTTCTGGCAATTACAGAGTTACCTAACTTTCTACAGGGAAAATCTGAAAATGTTCTTGCTGTAAAACTAAATATAATAAGGTCAGAGAAATCTACAGTAGCCAAAAAATGATGAAGAAGCTTAACCCCAAAAGGTAAGCATAAGCTGATAATGCTAGACAACCCTCACAGCTTTATGTGTCTTTGCTAACAAAGAGCTATGCTCCTATGACCACATGAGTAACAAACAGACTGCAGTCTTTTTTTTTTTTTTAAGGCAGAGTCTCATTCTGTTGCACAACCTAGAGTGCCATGGTCTCAGCCTAGCTCATAGCAACCCGAACTCCCAGGTTCAAGTCTGGGCCTATAGGCACCACCACAATTTTTCTATTTTTTCTAGTAGAGCCAGGGTCTCGCTCTTGCTCAGGCTGGTCTCAAACTCCTGACCTCAAGTAATCCTCCCACCTTGACCTCCCAGAGTGCAAGGATTACAGGTATGAGCCACTGTGACTGGCCAACTACAGTCTTTTTGAGGACAAGAAGATGGAGCAGAGGTTCCCACACCCAAGAAAGTTACCCTCAGGTTTCACCCCTCTGCAAAGGGGAATATAAAACATGCCATCTAAAAAAGGAAAAAAACTTGGGCGGCGCCTGTGGCTCAAAGGAGTATGGCACCAGCCCCATATGCCAGAGGTGGCAGGTTCAAACTCAGCCCTGGCCCAAAAAAAAAAAAAAAAACTGCAAAAAATAAAAATAAAAAAGGAAAAATCAAAGAAGACTTTATTATGGCCTAAACCCCGGATGAGATAAAAAAATAATTTTTTCAAAAAACATATCACAAACTACTGTATTTAATTGTCCAGAGATATCTAAGCCAAAAATCGAACAATAACAACAAGAAATGTTGCCAAGCTGATAATGTTCTTGGTAAAAGGAAATTTAAATATGCTCAGGAGATTGTACAAGACTCCCAACAAAAAACTCCACTTAAGTTTACAATTTAAAACTTACAAATAAATTTAAAAAAATAATAATGAAATCAATCTACTCAATACACCATGGGAAGAACTCAGATAACAGAATTATAAGAGATTTTTTAAAGCTTATTTAAATTATTAATGATAAAAGAAAAAATGAATATTTTATTTTATTTTAGAGATGGAGTCTCACTCTTGCTCAGGCTGAGCTTGAACTCCTGAGCTTAAAGGGAGAGGGGATTGGAGAGGGTAATTGGTGGGGTTTCACCTAATGGGTACAATGTGAGGTGTTCAGCATGCTCCCTGGGTGAAGGGCTCAACTAACTTGAACTTTACCTTAGAAATGAAAATAATGTGACCTAAATATTTGTAAACGTCATATTAATCTGAAATTACAGAAAAAATAACTATGAAAGAATGCAAAATAAAAAGATGAAAGAAAAAGTAAACATGTAAAAAAATGACATTATCAAAAAAGAAGATAGATTTGAAAAAGAAAAATACAGAACTTACGTAAGTAAGAAATGTTGTCATTAAAACTAAAATTTAATGGAAATGTTAAATATCCTGTTAAATGTAGTTAAGGAAAGAATTATTAAGAGGGAACTTATATGCAAGGAAATTGCAAAGCAAGGCAAGATAATGAATCAAAAGTGTGAAAAAGAAGCTAAAAAACATGGCCAATAGAATGAGATCTGACAGAGTTCTAACATAAGAAAGAGAAAATAGAACGCAGGAAAAAAAATATTCAAAGAGATAATGTCTTAAGTTTTCCCAGAATTGATAATAAACTGACTGCTTAGTTTCAAGAAGAAAAGCAAACCCGAATGGGATTAACAAACATTAACCCTGTTCCAGGATAGGAAAGCAGCATTCAACGAATTGTACTAGAATAATTAGTTATTCTTCCTGAAAAATAAATCTGTTCTTGCATGCTGCCTTTTTTAAAAAATGAAAAAAAAAATTTAATGAAAAATAAAATTAGGTCCTTATCCCACATAGTTTATAAAATTCGCTTGCAGATAGGTTAGATGGAGGAACGCTAAATAGAGGGGGGAAAACCTTTAGAACATTTAGGAACAAATTAAAATTAGCTTTATGATCTCACAGTATGAAAAATGTATTAAGCAGAAAATTTTTCAAATAATTAGCTAATTTTGTTAATTAAAAGATAATGTTTAGGTCAGGCACAGTGGCTCATGCCTATAATTCCTTCCAGTGCTTTGGGAGGCAAGACAGGACTGCTTGAGGCCGGGAGTTCAAGACCTTTCTCAGCTACATAGAGAGACTCCGTCTGTACAGAAACCAGTAAAAACCAGCCATGTGTGGTAGTGCTTTCCTATAGTCCCAGATACTCCTAAGGCTGAGGTGGAAGGTTCAGTTGAACCCAGAAGTTTGAGGCTGCAGTGAGCTATCATTGCTTCACTGTACTGTCTCCTGGATACCAGCTCAAAATTCTGTCTCTTAAAAAAAAAAAAAAGCCACGTGCTGTGGCTCATGCCTATAATCCTAACACTCTGTGAGGCCAAGGCAAGAAGATTCCTGAAGGTCAGTAGTTCAAGATCAGCTCAAACAGAGCTAGACCTTTTATCTACCAAAAAGAGGAAAATATAGCCAGATGTGGTGGTGTGCACCTGTAGTCCCAGCTACTCAGGAGGCTCCAGCAGGAAGATCACCTAAGCCCAGGGCTCTGAGGTTGTTGTGAGCTAGGATGATACTACTGCAATCTACATGGGAGACAGAGTGAAACTGTCTCAAAAAAAAAGAAATATATATGTATATATATGTACATATACATATTTATATTTAAATATATAAATTAAAAAACAAGTTAAAGACTAGGAGAAAAATATTTATAATGTTTCTAATAATCTTTGTGATTATTAAATATCTTTTTTATTTTTTATGTTTTATTATTAAATATCCAAAAATAGATTACTATCATCTATATTTTTGTTTATAATATTTTATATTGTTATGTTGTTATAAAAATAATAATATTTATTTTAGATTATAAGATATCTTATAATCTTTATAATATAAGGTAACCAATATTATAAATAAATTTTATGAATCTAAATTCTAATAATAGAAAGAACCTAAGAAATAAATAAAAAAGATACAATTCTCAGAACAAGAAAACTGGCCAGTAAACGTATAAAAAGATATTTGACCTCTGTGGCAATTAGGGAAATTTCTATTTAAACAGTAAGGTATTCTGTTTCATACTTACCAGATTGGTTAAAAATGTAAAATTCTGATGAAAACAAGTTTTAGTGAGAAGTATAACAACAGGACTGCTAGACTATTGTTGTTGTTGTTGTTGTTATTACTAGAACTTCTGGGAGGGTCCTACAATTGGACACAATCACTGTAGAGAACCATGTGATCCCATCTAGTCTTGGTAAGTGTAATATACCTCATATCTCCACAATTCTACCCCTATATATATATCCCTAGGGAAAGTCTTGCCTAAGGAGATACAGAAAAATGCAAAAGAATATTCCTGAAACTGAAACAATTTTGAAATAATCAATATGAGAATGGCTAAAGTATTTTTGATTTATTCATCCAAAACATAACAACCAAAAAGTGAATAACACTTTTTGGTTGTTATGTAACCAACAAGCATTGGTTTGCTTGTTTCATAACATTCAAAAATAAATAAAATAGAGATAAGTCTGCCAACATGGTTAATTCTAAAAATATATTTTGCTGAACAAAAAAAAGGTTTTGAGCTTTTTGGAAAAAAGGCACAAACAAGAGGATGATGAAGAAATGTATATAAAAACTAAAACATGCCAAAAATATTACAATTTTTTAAGGCTACACATGTCTACAGTAAAAGTATAAAGACTAGAGAAGGCGGCAAAGTGGGAAGTAGGAGGGTTCCAGGGGCTGTGTTTGTGGTCCTGTTCTTCAACCAAGTGCTCTGCTCAGTAATTACATATTTATTATACTATCATTTATATTTGTATATGTTTACAATATTTTGTAATTTTTTTTTTGAGACAGAGTCTTACTCTGTCACCCTGGGTAGAGTGCCATTGTGCCACAGCTCACAGCAACCTCAAATTCTTGGGCTCAAGTGACTCTCCCACCTCAGCCTCCTGAGTAGCTGGGACTACAGGCACCGGCCATAATGCCTGGCTGTTTTTTTAGAGGCAGGGTCTCACTCTTACTCAGGCTGGTATTGAACTCCAGAGCTCAAGCTCAAGCCCACCTGCCTCAGCCTCCTAGAGTGCTGGGATTACAGATGTGAGCCACCACACCCAGCCAATATTTTATAATTTTAAAAAATAATCCAAAAATACACAAATACTTTTAAATGCCCCCATTCTTTAAGACATAAACTTAAAACCATTTCTAACTTATGCTGAAGAATCCACTGGTATGGATTCCTGGGCCTTGTGAAGACCTCAGAAACAGAGATCTGTAACTGATTGAGTTACTAGTAAATGAACCATTACTTACTTTAAATTATTTGATATTAAAATATATATATATATACTTTTTTTTTTTTTTTTGCAGTTTTTGGCTGGAGCTGGGTTTGAACCCGCCACTTCTGGCATATGGGGGCCACACCCTACTCTTTTGAGCCATAGGTGCCACCCCTAAATTATATTTCTTTGTTAAATATTTTAGATTTTAACATCCCTCTCAAAGTCTCTTGATGGTGATTTATGCCTAATAAATGAGGAAAAATATATTATTTACATTAAGAAAATGTTTTTTCTTTCTGGAAGAAAATATATGTTATAAATATTAGTTGTCTATTTTTTAAGACTTTGGGAAAAAAAAATAAGAAGTTAACTGATGACTCCACACTGAACCTCAGAGTCAAAGCATTCTATCATAGACATAGTCTTACCTGACAACTGTGAATTGTGAATGTTACTTTTTTTGCATTATTATTATTATTGCTCAATATTTTATTGCAGCAATCATCTGATTTCTTTTCCAAATGTATTTATCTTTGTTCTTTATGAGGTTTTTGTTTCTAGTTCTTATCTTAAAGATTGTTATTGTTATTAAATTTTAAGTCTTTTTAATTTTGTGAAGGCAAAAAGTGGAAACCAAATAAACACATGTATACAGAAAATTTAAAAAAAAGAAAAATTTGTTTTCTGCATTTTGATGATTTTAGTTTTCAGGTCCCCAAATCACAATGGTAAAAATGGAAATGAACTGTTTTAAACATTTGCTTGAGAATACCTATGCAGGTTTCTGTCCCAGACAAGAGGAACACATTTCCACATAAAATACTCATTGAACACACTATGCCACTTATTTATGAATATGTATATTTCCTCTCTTCATCTGAAAAAGCACTTCAAACAGCTGATTCTACATGGTGAATATAATGAACTTGAGTACTTGGGGGTAAGACAAAGAATATTAGACAACGCTTATCCACAAGAAGTTTATAAAATAATATACAAAACCTTTGATTCAAACATGATAAGCTCATGTTCTGCAAATATTGAATATCAACATATTTAAGGACGGGCACAGTGGCTTACACCTGTAATCCTATCACTCTGGAAGGCAAGGCTGAGGCAGGTGGATTGCCTGAGCTCAGTCTGAGACCAGCCTGAACAAGAGCAAGATGTTGTCTCTACCAAAAATAGGAAAATTAGCTGGGCGTGGTGGCAGGCACCTATAGTCCCCACTAGTGGAGAGGCTGAGGCAAGAGGCGTTTGAGTCCAGGAGTTTGATGTTGTGAGCTATGATGCCATGGCAGTCTACCCCAGATGACAGAGTGAAACTCTGTCTCAAAAAAAGAAAAAAAAAAAGACATCTAAACAGCTGACAGCTTGAAATATGCAGGTAGCAAATTCCATCGGAGCTAATTTGTTGTTGCCCTAGAGTTTCTTTCATCACTAATGAAACTGGCATTAATCTTTTCTAGCTGGTCATTTTGTAATCCCTAAAATACATTAAAGATAATTTTTGCAATTTCACAGCAACCTCAGAGTCCCATATTAATAATTTTCTTTGCATGCCCTTTCTCCACAGTTGCTAAGCAATTTGCTAATAAACATCATGAAGCAACGTTGCCAGATGCCTAGAAAATATTATCATGATCATGTCTGGAAAATGAACCTATTCAAACTATTAATGGACACCTATTAAATTACTATTGCCAATGACGGACGAGTCCTAGACAATACTTATTTAGAACAGTCTCACCCTATTCAGACTGAATCTTGTATAGAGTGAAATTAAAGCCTTTCACTTCCGTAAGTTTTATGAGCTCAGGAATTTTTCTGATGAAGTGGCCTGAACTTTCGGAGCTTTTGGGAAGTAAATAACAGCAAAATCTGCTTCGAGTCAAGCGGGAGGGTAAATAGGGGATAGACTAGAGGAAATGGGGCCCAGAGGGAAGTCAACTGCAACGGTGGCTTTGAGGGTCACTAGATCTAATCTATTTGAGATTGTTATTGAGTAGAAGGGGTTTCCATGTTTGCTTTTGTGATGGGTGTGTAAGAAACACAGCAGCAGCTCTAGAGTCAGTCAACTTCTTCGTGATGGGGTCGCGTCAAATGTGATATCAGAGCTTGAAGGATCTCTAGAGGTTCACCCAGTCCTCCCATTTATATAGTCCCAGGGAGGCCAAGTGAGCTGTCCATTTGAAGAAATATCACAGATTAATCAACAAGAATGCTGATAGCCACAACAGGCTCATCCAGGCTCCTTGTTCTTCACACCACCTCCCAACCATGTTGGCCCAAATCTGGTGTGATGTAACTGTTGGAAGCATCTCACCTGCATGCTCCTACCAGATGATAAGCACACAAACCAGACACAGTGACACTGGCAACATTTCTCAATAGACATCAGCAATTGGTTAAGAAAAGTACCTATCTACACATGCTTGAAGAGGTAAACAATGTAGAATGATTTTCCCCCGCCATGTGGAGATAAGAATTGAAAGGCTGGAAAAGAAGTAAAGTCCCTTTCACTTTTAAGTGGCCTCTGAGTCTTGAATGGAAGAAAGTGGCATCCTTCAAAGGCTGCCCAGGTTGGGGCTTGTGCTCAGGGAGATGAAGACAGTCTAAAGGCAAACGTGCAGCTCCCATAAAGGGAAATCTGAGGATTGCTGCTACCTTACCCTGGTCATGCTCTGGGAGATGTTGTGTCCACAGGAAGTGTGCTCCCAAGCAAGCAAGATCCACCTGTCATGGTCTGCTCCCCAGGCAACCTCCTGTGCCCCGATGCTATAAAACCTGACTCTGAATTCCCAAGCTTACCTGGCTTGAATCCTCTCCACTTTTCTGTCACTCTGTCATGAAAGAGGGATCTCTCTCCTTTCCCTTCTAGGTGATAAAGATATTACTTTAGTTGATGGCTTACTGTATGGCAGACATTGTTCTAAGGGCTGTACATGTGTTAATATTTGCCCTTCATAACAACTCTCTAAGGTAGGCACTACCATTATCCCGATTTTACAGATGAGGCAACTGAGACCAGAGATGATGGTATCCTAATGTATATTTTAATAGCAAGCTCAGGTGGTCCAAGGGGAAGTTTACCTGTTCTTTGGGCAACATAAAGCAATGTTCTAATATCTGGGGTTTCCTTCTGATGGAGGGAAAAGAACGGTGCCACTGCTGGCTCATAAATGACAAAAAAGAAGCTACTAATGGATAGTTCTCTAATCTTATATGGCCGCTAAATTTTACTATGCACAGGGCTGATTTTGGTGAACCTTTGATTGTCTGTCTACTCTTGAGACCTTAAGGTGGTAAAGAATAGGAAAAGCATAGCTTCACATGCACCCTTCAGATTAGTCCTCATGCAGAAATCCCAGAAGTTTTGAGAACTTAGCTAGAACATGCTTTAGAAGGTAGGCACAGTGGCTCATGCCTGTAATCCTAGCACTTTGGGAGGCCAAGGCAAGAAGATCACTTAAGCTCAGGAGTTTGAGACCAACCTGAGCAAGTGCAAGACCCCATCTCTACTAAAAAAAAATAGAAAAATTAGCTGGGCATTGTGGTAGGCTCCTATAGTCCCTGCTACTTGGAGGGTAAGGCAAGAGGATTGTTTGAGTCCAGGAGTTTCAGGTTACTGTGAGCTAAGCTGAGGTCATAGCACTCTATCCCAGGCAAAAGAGCAAGACCCTAGCTCAGAAAAAAAAAAAGAAAGAAAGAAAGAAAGAAAGGAAAGGAAAGGGGGAAGGAAAGAGGAAAGGAAAGAAGAGTATATTTCTGATGAAAAAAATCCATAAATCATTTTTGAAATCTATTTCAGTTTATGAAAGTTATGCAACGTCAACAATCTCATGTTCCCTTAGATACTGATGAGGATCTCTGCAATGTATTAATTACTTCATAACCTGCCTAGTTCTAAAGAGAATTTGAGGCACATTAGGTTCACCCTTAATACAGCGTTCACTCCCTTGGCTCAGCCTGTTAAATATCTGGGCATAATGAAACAACTTTTTAGTCATGCTGTAGGAAAAACAAAATCTATCATCATTTCAAAATTATCACCATGCTAACCCCAAAATCAAAAGATAAAATAATGAGTTCATAGCAGAAATAAGATAACATGTGACACTAACTTTTATGAGTGGTCTGACCCCCATGAATCAGGATCTTTTTTTGGCTAGCTCCCTAAACACTTCCAACACACAAATATGATAGAGTGTTCAGGGTTAAACGTGCTGAGAACTTAAGCTCATCAGCACTAAAGTTCAAACTAAAAATGAAAGTCAGTTAAGTCATCTCTTTCCCAGCACCTTTCCCACCCCACAGATCACATCCCGTGTACACAAGCAGAAGAGAAATAGCGCAATCCAGGTTGATAAGTGACAGAAAAACCGGTTCTTATGTAAGAGGCCAATACACATCTCACCCAGTTACATAATTAAATGTATTTGGCAGGGGAAGCCTGACAAGACCGGAATACCCTGTGTTCCAACAGAAGTAGGGACAGGGAATACACCAATGTCACATATTCCAAAATCTTGCAGCAATCTTTTAATAAACCATGTCTAAATAAATGATCCATCAATTTACATGGACACCTGTATTAGGGAAGACCTAATCTTCATAGAACATTCTCTTGCCTTTTTTCTCTTAAAGCCAATTTTTTCATTTCTTTTTTTTAATTGAGACAGAGTCTCACTTTGTCACTCTTGGTAGGGTGCTGTGGCATCATAGCTCACAACAACGTTCAACTCTTGAGCTCAAGAGATTTTCTTGTCTCAGCCTCCCTAGTAGCTGGGACTACAGGCACCTGCCACAACACCGAGCTAATTTTTTTTGTTGTTGCTTTGTTTGTTTGTTTGTTTTGTTTAGCAGGCCTGGGCCGGGTTTGAACCCCATCAGCCCTGGAGCATGGGGCTGGTGCCCTAACCATGGAGCTATGGGAGCCCAGCCCAAAGCCAGTTTTTTCAAAAGTGAGTCTTATTTATTCCTCTTCTTTGGTGCCCTCTGCAGTTGGGGGATTTAACTTCGAACAGAAATACTAAAGGTTTCCTTTGCAGACAGCAAATTAAAGTGGCCTTTCTGAGTCTTTATCCCACCTGATCCCTTTGCAGTATACAACACTCAACTACCTTCCCTTCTCAAACACATCCACAGATATAATAGAAAGTTCAGAAACAGACTAAGGAGGGTTCCATTTGGAGTCCAGACAATTCCAATATGGGAGAGGCCTTAAACAAGTTACCCAATCTTCTGTATCTGTTTCCTCCCTCACCTATAAAAATGAGAATACTATTGCCTAGATTTCAGGAGACTGGTATAGTTCAATGAAATGAGCCAATGAAGGCATCTATCACTATGTAGCCAGCAAGTTGTTCGTTTTCTTTCTCTCAACAGCTCTGTTCTTGCTTCTGAGTACTGGTCTATAATTCTATTTGCCTTCGGCATACTTCGTCCTGAACTTCCAGTTCAACCTGTACAAAGCTAAACTAACAAACCTTTCCACTCCTGCCTCTGCTCTTCCATACCTGAGTTGGAGCTAATGGCATCAGCCCTGTCCCCATCCCTGGGGCCAGAATTCCAAAGGTCAAGAAATTAACGAGGGATGTAAGACCTAATGACTATAGGGATCCCCTGTTTGTGTCTATTAGCCACAGAAACTTTGCAGTATCCAGGCAAACCCACTGAACAGCATCTTCTGAATGTGTAAACCAGAGGTTCTCAAAGTGGGGCTCCCATGCCAAATGCAACATGATAACATAAGAACTTGTTACAAAGGTGTAGTCTTGACCCCTCCCAAGACCTACTGAGTCAGAAACCAAGGTGAGACCCAGCATCTTCCAGGCAATTTGGAAGCACACTAAAATTGAAGATCTGCTGGTGTAAACAACCACTATCTTGGACCTTTGGAGAAGACAAATATTTAAATATTAGCATATATAAATAGGAATATTTAATCCAACCAAAATAAAACAACTTATAGGAGGCACCCGTAGCTCAGTGGGTAGGGCACTGGCCACATACACTGAGGCTGATGGGTTCGAACCTGGCCCCCGCCAGCTAAAACAACAATGACAACTGCAACAGCAACAAAAAAATAGCCAGGGGCTGTGGCGGGTGCCTGTAGTCCCATCTACTTGGGAGGCTGAGGCAAAAGAATCACTTGGGCCCAAGAGTTTGAGGTTGCTGTGAGCTGTGACACCCCAGCACTCTACCCAGGATAATAGCTTAAGATTCTATCTCCAAAAAAAAAAAAAGAAAGAAAAAAGAAAAAAATACAAAACAACTCATAAAACAGAACTTAGCTTGGTATATATTATTCCACTATAAAACTTCATACATGATCTGACACTATGAAACCTAAAACTATTTCAATATGTCTGAATGCAAAATATTTAAAGAAAGACTGGAAAGCTATACCTGACAATTCTGTAAAAAGAGTGTCCTTAAGAAAAAAGAAAAACCTTGCACAACAGATTCAAGTAGGAATACGCAGTATAAAAAAAACTGACTATAAGAGGAGGACTATATTTATTTTACATTAATCTGAAACATCTCTCCATGATCTAACTAGCACATTATATAAATAATCAGTGTCGTTTCAGAGACCGGAATATGCAGAGAGAAAAAAAACTTAGCATCTTAAATATATTATGTGAATAGCTGTCTTCAAAGATATTAAGTTAAAATAATTGGTACATAGAATGCCCATGAGGCTCAGGAAATCTCAGATTTACTTTCCATGATTAGAACAAGGAAGCATTAACAAGCTAGATTTAAATTGGAGAGCTGCGACTTCCTGCACAAGATAATAGATCATACAACCAGAGCCAAAGCAACATCACCAGTGAAGGCGGGATAGAAATGTGTGTGGGTTGCCACTAACCACAGAAATGCCCACCGCTCTACAAAACCTATCCATGATGATTAACAACCAGAGCTGCAGAGTGAAATAAAACAGATACCCATGGCCACCTATTGCTTATAAAGGCTTGCTTTTTCAAGTGACTATTATCTAGTTAACTAACAACCAGCTCAAAAAGATTTTACCCTTTAAAGGTTATTTGGGTAAATTACTGCTACACACAGGATTAAAAATGCAAGTAAACTAAACACCACAGATGTTGAAAAGGTTGTCTCCTCCATTGATATTACTGTTTCTATTACTGCTGACTTTCTATTGCTACTAAATTTCCATTACTGAAGTTCAGTAATGAGTTCAGGTTTTACTGACCAGATACTGAATATATTTCAACTTTATTTACTCACTGGTTATCTTGGCTCTGTCCTAATTGTATTTTTTATTGCATTTCTTAGTCATTTAATTTTGTCTCAAGTATCAAGCAGACTCCTTTCCTTACACCCCACAATTAAACAGTAGATTGTTCCTTTTTTTTCTTTTTTTGAGACAGAGTCTCACTTTGTCACCATCTGTAGAGTGCTGTAAGGTCATAGCTCACAGCAATCTAAAGGCTTTGGCTACACAAGTCCTCTTGCCTCAGCCTCCCAAGTATCTGGGACTACAGGCACCCACCACAATGCCCAGCTAATTTTTTTTTTTAACAAATGGGATCTCAATCTTGCTCAGGTTGGTCTTGAACTCCTGAGCTCAAGCAATCCACCTGCCTCAGCCTCTCAGAGTGCTAAGATTATAGGCCAGATTGTCACTTTCAACGTCTCTCTGTAGTTTGAGAATACTAGGAAGGAACCACCCATGTAGAATAACTTGGAATTTCTATTGCTCATGCCCAGGTATATCCTTCATCTTTATGAGGCTGGTTTGATTCCAGCCTCGTGTATGTAGCCTTATCTGGAACTCTCTTTCCTCAGTCTTGGAACTAAAGGTATTTCTGGTGTTAGAAAGACAAAGTCTTTAGCTCCCCTAAGCTTGCATTCCAAGTTTCACAGTCCAGGAATTGCTCACTCTTTGGGAGGAACAACAGCTACATCTACTTCTTTCAAGAGAAATCACAGGCTCAGCGCCTATAGCTCAGTGGCTAAGGCACCAGCCACATACATCAGAGCTGGCAGGTAAGAATCCAGCCCAGACCTGCCAAACAATAATGACAACTACAACCAAAAAATAGGCAGGTGTTGTGATGGGTGCCTGTAGTCCCAGCTACTTGGGAGGCTGAGGCAAGAGAATCACTTAAGCCCAAGAGTTGGAGGTTGCCGTGAGCTGTGATGGCACAACACTCCACCCGGGGCAACAGCTTGAGAGAGAAATCATAGCCCCAATAGGGTACGTGGTTTGGCCAGAGGGTCCTTAAAGCCAAATCAACCAATATTCAGTCACCAACCAAAGGTCTGACTTTAATTCATGAGCACAGTGTGTGAAAACATCACTTGCCCAGTGTAGGTCAGACTGCAGATAGTAGGTTCAGCTTCTTTTCAATGTCACCACAACAAGGGTTCAAAAACTATGAGGGTTCAACCTTACACAACGTTATATGATCAGTATGCTTTAAAGAGTCAGAAAGTTTCATACCCAATTTTTAGCAGTTGTTTTATCTGGTTGGTGGGTTAAGGGTGTTTTTTATTTCTTAGTTTCATTTGTCTGTATTTTCTGAAGTTTTTACAGTGAATAGCCACTTTTGGCTCACAAATATTTTAAGACAAACTAATATTAGAGAGATAAAAAATTATTCTTCAGGCTTTTTCTTTTTCATTTCAGGTTGATATGAGGGTACACATGTTCAGGTCACATTGATTTCAATTCTAAGGTAAAGTTCAAGTTATAGTTGAACCCTTCACCCAGAGGGAGTGCTGAACACTGTCCCATTGGGCACATTAGGTGAGATCCCGCCAATCACTATCCTTCCTGTCCTCACCCCTCCCCCTCAGTTGACTATACTTGTAGGCTTGTGGTTATTTATATATTGGATTCATGTATTTAATATATTGGATACTTTTTTCCTTCCATTCTTGAGATACTTTACTAAGAAGAAAGTGTTTCAATTCGATCCAGATTAATACAAAAGACATAAAGTCTCCATCTTTCTTATGGCTGAATAGTACTCCATGATATACATATGTCACAGTTTATTAATCCATTCATGGGTTGACTCTCCAGGCTTTCTATAGGATAGTCTGGAGAAGTTGATGCTATAAGCAAGGAAGGCTAGTTTTGTTTGTTTGTTTGTTTGATGGAGACAGAGTCTCACTCTGTTGCCCTTTATAGAGTGCCTTGGTATCACAGCTCACAGCAACATCAAACTCTTAGGCTCAAGTGATTATCTTGCCTCAGCCTCCCAAGTAGTTGGGACTACAGATGCCCACCACATGCCCAGCTATTTTTAGAGAAGGGGTCTCTCTCTTGCTCAAGTCTCAAACTCCTGAGCTTAAGCAATCCACCCACCTTGGCCTCCCAGAGTGCTAGTTCCAGGCATCAGCCATGGTCCCCGGCCAAAATTTATCCCATATTACTCCACAAATAACTAAGGGACCCAGCTACACATTTACATTATAAAAATATATAGTAAGCACTCATAGGAAAAACTTCTGATTTTCTAAAAATATGAATGAAATACCTTTCGAAAATGTAACTATTAATATTTTACTTAAAAAAGTAAAACTAATGGGAAAATTAAATTATAAACACTCATTTGAAAGATCAATATGAATCATTTCAACAGCCAAAAAAATATGTTCTGGTGTGTCAAGCAATTCCAGATGTTCAATTTGAACAGAACAGTGATGTTTGCAAATGGATCGACAAGAGTGAAGTAGCTAGAAATCACACAATTGTGAAACACAATTATGCAACATAAAAAGGCAAGATCTTCAGACATACATATCACAGACCTTTTATATAGCTTTGAAAGAAATAAGTGAAATATCTCTCATGAGAAAGTAAAAAGAACTCAAGCCTGTGGGAGATCAGACCTATATTTTTAAGCAAGCATTCACTAGATTCCTCCATGACTGGCAAATTGCAATGCAAGAAATAAATCTGGGCTCGGTGCCTGTAGAACAGTGGTTACGGTGCCAGCCACATACATTGAAGTTGGTGGGTTCAAACCCAGCCCCGTCCAGCTAAACAACAATGACAACTGCAAAACAACAAAAATAGCCAGGCCCTGTGGTGGGTGCCTGTAGTCCCAGCTACTTGGGAGGTAGAGGCAAGAGAATCGCTTGTGCCCAAAAGTTGGAGGTTGTTATGTGCTGTAATTCCACGTCACTCTACCAAGGATGACAAACTGAGACTCTGTCTCAAAAAAAAAAAGGTAAATGTCTGTGCAGCCAATGGAGATCAGGGATAAGAAGAAATCAATCAAAAAGAAATAGTGAAGAAACTTGCTTCTGAGTCTTAGTATGCTGTTGTGGCTGTTGTTATTTTTCAAGACTTTTTTTCATGTGATAGCTTATCATACTAAGACCCAAAAGAAAGTTCTCAGGGAAAACAGGGAAGATAAAAAAGCAACCTCAAAAGCAAATGAGTTTGGAGATGGAAGAGTAAGTGATGGTAGAGATTGTTTAAATCAAACAGGCAGATGACAGCAAAAGGACACAGACATGCCAGGGATATGTACTTCACTGCTGCAATTTTCTAACCAAAAATTGAGAGAGAGAGAGAGAGACTCTGCAGTAACGTAGAGAGGTAGCCCCAGATTTGACAGATTACATGCATGCTTTTTTGTATGTTTTAAGCTTTAAAGTAAAGAAATGACACAAAATGAAGAAGCATTAAGAGAAGACAGCCACTAAAAGGCTTTTTGAAAGGAGAGAGAGTGGCTCAGCCCTTGTTAGTACTGGACAGAACACAGTAGATGCAGCCCACTTCTAACATTGTGGTCTGACTCTAAATTCCTTCCCATTGTGTTCTCATTGGCTGTCTCTTCTCACACCACGAGATGATGGGTTATTTCCAAGGCATCTCTCACCTCCCCTGGTATAGCGGGAAGCATAGAATCTCTGTGGGGTCCCCAGTTGCACTGTGATGAAACACCCCCTTTCTTTACTCCCAACTTCTGAACTCTCACATGGAATTACCTAGACAGAAGACCCCACTTGGACTCTTGTTGGTTATCCACTTCTACTAATTTTTTTAGCAGACTTTATTTTTTTACAGACAGTTCCTATACACCTCCTGCCCCCTGACACGCACAACCTCCTCCACTCTCAACAGCCCCCACTACAGGGGTCCATTTCTTACAATCAGTGAACCTACATTGATATGTCATGGTGATCCAAAGTCCATCACTGACATTAAGGTTCACCTTGGTGTTCAATCCATGGATTTTGAAATGTATAACAATACGTATCCAACCATTCCTACATACAGAATAGTTTTACAGCCCTGACTTCTGTCAATTTTTAAATCACAAAATCTACCAATCAAATTTAACAAAAAAGAGAAACCTGGATGATAATAGTAAAAATAAATTACTTATGCTACTACCAAAGGGAACAGGGATGGCTAAACAATAGAAAATAAAAAATGTCTTTCTTGGCTCAGCACCTGTAGCTCAGTGGTCAGAATGCTGACCACATACACCAGGGGTGGTGGGCTAGAACCTGGCCTGGGCCTGCTAAACAACAATGACAACTGCAAAAAAAAAAAAAAGTAGCCTGGTGTTATGGTGGGCACCTGTAGTCCCAGCCACTTGGGAGGCTGAAGCAAGAGAATTGCTTAAGCCTGAGAGTTTGAGGTTGCTATGAGCAGTGACGCCATGACACTCTAATGAGGGTGACAAAGTGAGACTGTCTCAAAAAAAAAAAAAAAGCCTTGGTTGGTTTAACTTACTATCAAATTATTCTTTGTAGGTGGCATAATTATACAGTTGGTTTATAAGGACTTAACTACAGCTCAATTACTTAGAAATTGCTTACAGTAAAGACCTACCCACCAACTCTAGAATGGAAAAAATAAAGAGCCACAGGTGAAAATTAAGAGCAAAATTCAGAGAGTCTTGTCCAAGCTAAGGTCATGATCTCTCCAAAACACATACTCAGAGGATCCATTAACTAATAGACACTTTACAGAAACCACACTTAAGCCTTTGTAATTCCCTCTAGTTTATTTTCATCATTCATTTAGCATACACACAACAACACACATGCACTCAGGGCTTTTCTTTATCATTACAAAGCATAGGCCTCCAACATGCTTTTGATCTTTCCATTCACTGTTCCCTGAGCCCTAAACACAGGGTGTTTCGAGATCCCGGCTCTTTCAGTGCTTTTCCACAGCTATTGCATTTACCTGGGATACCCAACTTGTCAAATACACAAATCTCCTCCATCCCTCAAAGCCACCTTCTGCCTTAGCTTCAACTTCATCATCTATAGCCAAGATTAACAATATTTGCCTTTAAAGGTACATGAAGTACTAAATAACTAGCACACTTACAAGCTCAAAATGTTGCCTGACAGAGAAGTCATTCAGAAATGGTGGATATTCAGCTGGGCATGGTGACTCATGCCTATAATCCTAGCATTCTGGGAGGCCAAGGCATGTGGATCACTTGAGCTCAGAAGTTTGAGACCAGCCTGAGCAAGAGCAAGACCCTGTCTCTACTAAAAATAGAAAAAATTAGCTGGACATCATGGCTGGTGCCTGTAGTCCCAGCTACTCAGGAGGCTGAAACAAGAGGTTCACTTGAGCCCAAGAGTTTGAGGTTGCTGTGAGCTGTGATGCTACGGCACTCAACCCCAGGGAGACAGAGTGAGACTCTGTCTCAAAAAAAAACAAAAATAAAAAAAAGTATAGTCTAATGGTAAGTATAAGTGTAGGTATATATCCCTAACATTAATAAAGTGATACATGTCAAGGTCATATACAGATACATTTAGAAGATAACATGAATATCCACCATTTCTTTTCTTTTTTCTTTGAGACAGAGTCTCAAGGTACCCTGGGTAGAATGCTATGGATTACAGGTGTGAGCCACCACGCCTGGCCATCTATAATTTTCTTGAGGCCATAATCTGCTTGATACATCTTGGTATCCACTTAGAACACAGGAAGTTTAAGCCCAAAAGTAAATGTATAATTATAGCATTCAAGAAATGAGTCACAGGATCAATTCTATCTGCAGCACCAAGTATGAAGCCCCATAACCAGAACAGAGAATGTACTAAGCCCACGTTTACTTAATCCAAACCCGCTGCCTCGTCCATATAAGAATAATTTTCTACAAGATTTGGATGGTCTAATTTCCCTAACACAGCATTAAGCCCTGTTGCTGATCTAAGGATGATGAACTTCCCCAAAAGAACTGAAGATTAAGTTGCAAAGTGGAGGAATGATTTTAAAGTCCCTTTCTATCCAGGGCTGCCTAAGGATGTGGCTATAGTCTATTCACAATCATTAATATGTAAAGTTGCAGTGGTGTGGAGGAAAGGCAAAACTGGGGGGAATCCGCTGGCCTGAGTGTGAGTCCCAACTCTGTTGTTTGTTTTATAATTTGGTAAAAATGACAACCTCTCTCAAAACAGCCATTTTCTCAGCTTCATCATGAGAATAACAATTGGTAATTCAATGACATTTATGAGAATTAAGTGAGATGATGCTTAGAAATGTATTTTTGTTAGTTCTGAGATACTGTTAATATCTACATGACATGGGATCATAACTCTCATCCAGATAATTGTATCTTTTTAATGTAAAAATTCCCTTTAATAAACGACATTGTACCCCTTAAAATCTTAAAATAAAAAATAAATAACATCTGAGACTTGCTTCTTAAGAAGGATGGAGCAGAAGGTAGATGATATAGGGAAAGCAAGATGGGCCGTGTGTTTGATGGTGATATTTGAAGCTAAAGAATGAGTCCATGAGGGTTCACCGTATAATTCTTTAACTCTTGAAATTTTCCAAAACACAAAACTTAATTATCTATTTTATTTAACTACTATTTAATTTTGTTTAAAATAAGTTTAGTGGAAAAGAGTGCAGGGTACAAAGAATTAGGTTACACTGATTGCATTTGTTAGATAAAGTCCCTCTTAGAATTGTGTGCTGCCCCCAAGAAGTGCTCCCTTTTCCCCTCCTCCAGCTCCCTCATTTCCCTACCCCACAGAGTTTTTTTTTTTAATTAAATCATAGCTGTGTACAATAATGCTTTATGGGATACAATGTGCTGGTTTTATATACAATTTGAAATACTTATAACAAACTGGTTAACATAGCCTTCACCGCACTTTCTTAATTATTATGTTAAGACATTTATACGCTACACTTAGCAGATTTGACACCTACCCTTATAAAATGCACCATAGGTGTGGTCTGACCAATTACCCTCCCTCCACCCACCTTTCCCCAGCCCCCTCCTCTTCCTCTTTCCCCTTCATCTTGGGCTATAGTTGGGTCATAGCTTTCATATGGAAGTGTGGGTCGATTATATATTGGTTTCATAGTAGAGCTGAGTACATTGGATACTTTTTCTTCCATTTTTGGGATACTTTACTAAGAAGAATATGTTCCAGCTCCATCCTTGTAAACATAAAAGAGTAAAGTCTCCCTGTTTTTATAAGGCTGCATAATATTCCATGGTGTATATATACTACAATTTAGTAATCTATCGTGGGTGTGGCAGTTTGGGGTGTGCAGCAGTGTCTTTTTTTTTTTTAAATACTCTCACTCTGCCCCCCCTGCGTTGAGTGCTGTGGAGTCATAGCACTCCACAGCAAAAACTCTTGGGTTTGAGCCATCCTCTTGCCTCAGCCTCCAGAGTAGCTGAGACTACAGGTACCCACCCTCACCACACCTAGCTAGTTTTTCTATTTTTAGTAGAGACAGGGTCTTACTCTTGCTCAGGCTGGTCTTGAACTCCTGAGCTCAAGCAATCTACCTGCCTCAGCCTCCCAGAGTGCTAGGATTATGATGTGAGCCACTTCACTCTACTAAATGATGTTATAATTTATTGATAATGTCAAAACAGGTTTCCTTTTACATAAATAACGGTGTGTAATGGCATGATCTTTTTTTTAATCTAGGCATTACAGAAAATCTCAACAAATAAAGTAAAAAAGACACCAATACCTCTACCCGGAAATAAAGGCTCTTCACATTTAAAAGTTATTTTGAAGTATTTCTTTCCTATCACTGTAAATGATTTTTATTGTATTTGACAAACCGAAAACCTGAGCCAGCACACCACCATACATTTACTCAAACAAAGTAGATATCTTTCTCTTTCAATTAAGGGCATTTCAATATGCTTGAGTGCAAAGCTCTGGAAATCAATATGGTTCTACTAAATTAAAAATAAGAAAAAATAGGGCGAGCCTCAGTCATATTCTAGTACAGATGCTCCTAGACTTACAATGGGAGTGCAACTCAATAAATTCATCAAAAATTGAAAATAGCATAAATCAAAAACACATTAGTATACTTAACCTACCAAACACCATAGCTTTGCCTAGCCTCCCCTAAATGTGCTTAGCCTATGGCTGAACAAAATCATTTAACGCAAAGACTATTTTACACTAAATTGTTGAATATCTCATATAATTTATTAAATACTACACTGAAAGTGAAAAATAGAATGGTTATGTGGGCACTCAACATGAACGCACCCAGCTGAAAGCACAGTGGGCCTGAAGAATGTGTGAAGCATTGACCTATAATTATTGAATGATTGGGATGCTACAGTGACAGGATCATCAATTTATCTCCCTTCTGATGAGATCAGAGATGAGTTGGTATCTGCTAAGCATCCCTTATTTTAAATGCTTGGGACCAGAATGGTTTCAGATTTCAGATTAGCTTTGGATTCTAAAATATTTACACAAACATAATGAGACATCTAAGCACAAAATTCACTTAAGTGTTATATACCCCTTATACATAAAACCTGATGGTTATTTTATATAATATGTTTCAGAGATTTTTTGTGAAATTATCAAATGAGGTCAGGAGTAAAATTTTTACTTGTGGCATCATGTCAGTGCTCAGGGTGTCAGATTTTGGATTTTCAGAAGAGGGGTGCTCCATCTGTAAAAGACACTGGGAACTGGGCGTGGTGGCTCACGCTTATAATCCTAGCACTCCGGGAGGCCCAGGCAGGTGGGTCACCTTGGGTTCTAGAATTTGAAACCAGCCTGAACAAGAGAGACCCTCCCTCACCCCCATCTCTACCAAAAATAGAAAAACTCGCCAAGTATGATAGCAGGTGGCTATAGTCCCAGGTACTCAGAAGGCTGAGGCAAGGGGATCACTTGAGCCCAAAAGTTTAAGGTGGCTGTGAGCTATGACATCA
>CAUYQV010033554.1:0-52148 GCA_963574575.1 Galagoides demidoff | reverse complement strand
ATTAATGCAAACATGGGGTACATTGTACTGTTTTCATATACAATTTGAAATACTTTCATCAAGCTGGTTAACATAAATTTCATGTCATTTGCTTAGTCATTGTATCAAAACATTTATATTCCAGTTCTAGAAAAGTTCACTTGTACCCTTGTTAGACAGATCATTGAACATAAATTCACACAGGAAAGCATTTCTATCCTCTTGGTTAAATTTGCCTCAAGTGAGATTTATCTGATATTGTTCTATGTTCTTCAAATTTGATTGTTTACTTCTCTCCTTTTTTGTTTATTAAGACTCTTGATTTCAGTAGGAGCTGAGAGTCAGCTTTTTTCTCCTTCTCCCTGTCAAAACAGGCTGCCTATTATGCAGATCTCTGAGATCTTCAGAGGAAGAAAATGAAAACCAAGAAGGAGAATGTAGGGAAGGCGTGAAGGGCCTGTGAGAGTTCCACAAACGAGGCAAATTAAAACTGGAAAAGATTTACAGTCAAAACCTCAGGGTTATTCTCCTTAGATTGGTACCTCAGTTCTTTGAAATGTGCATTTCTAATCTTGCAAACAGCATCAGTACAAAAGAACGAGGCACTTGTCTTTCAATGTTATAAGAATTTTTGAAAACATTACCTCTTGAAAACTCTAAGCAAAATTATTAATGGTAAAACAAAACTTTTTATGAATCTAGTCTATGCTTTTTTTAAATACCAAAATGCCATTCCTAACCCCCTTTCAAATCCATTTTATCCTGCAAGGCTCAACTTTGCTGCCAGTGTGAAGCTTCCCCAATTTGCATACCATCCCCACCCCCAGTCTGCTTATATCAGACAGAATTAATTATGACTTCTTTTTCCTTTTTCCAGTATGTAACCAGTACTTCCGTTTAATACTATTTATCTCTGCTGTGTATTATAGACAATTGTGAGTCTGTTTTCTGTGCAAAATGTAAAGTCCCTAAAAGCGTCTTTTTATCTAACTCCACTCACCTGCCTGCAAACATTGAGTCTGGCATACAGTGGGTGCCCAGTTTTTGTCATTTTTAAACTGAACTGAATGATAATTCCTAGCTAATTCTCAGGTCAAAACATAGTGTAAAATATATGATTGAACATTTTTAGCAAATCTCATTGTTAAAATTCTATGTTATCATATCTCAAAGCCATTCTGCAAATTAGTGCTAAGACCCCTTCAAAAGCTGCTGGAGAAGCTTTCTAGCTATCTGGATTCATGGACCTCCACTTCTGAAGCAGCTTCTGATGCCTGTATTTACAATAATATTCACTGGTGCTATTGACAAAGTGCTACATCTGGTAACCGCTGGTTATAATCAAAGAAAAATAAAGTAATAAAGAAAAATACAGAGGTTAAATTTATGTATTCATTCAAATACGGTATATTGATTTCCACTTGTACATAGTGAACGACATAGCGTTCACAGTTGCCCTTCTCCATTAGAATGTAAGCTCTATGAGAGTAGGAAATTTCTTTGTCTTATTCGCCTCTAATATTCAGTGCTCGCTGGAGAGATAATGCAACCACCTCCTAATTTGTCTCTCTCAATTCCAATCAGTGGCAACAATTATTTTTCCAAATTAGAACCTAATGATATAAGTTCCTGCTTATAAACCTAAGGCTTTTCTTCCTCTCTTACCTAGTGGTTCTTACACTTTAATATAATCAAAATAATTACATGATTTAAAAAATACATATTAATTTCTGGGTTTTCCCACAGAGATTCCTTCCCATATGATCTTTGTGGAGGACAAAGTAGCTCTGCAAATAATTCTTAATCTCAGGCAATCTAAAAACAGTTTAGTTTTAAAAAAGGTCAAATACCTTGATATGTTACACAGGATACTTCAAAACTAGATCCCAATTATTACTCCAGTTTTTTTCTCATAAGATATTATACGCGAAGCACGAGTCTGATTAGACTACTTACCATCTCCTCTCCCCCAAAGCACTAATTTTCACACTCCTCAGGAAGTGCACGTTTATTTTCCCATTCCCAGACTCCTGTCTCATCATCTGTATCCGGTCAAGTTCTTTTTTTTTTTTTATTAATTGATAGCTGTATACATTAATGCAAACATGGGGCATGGGGTACATTGTGCTGTTTTCATATACAATTTGAAACACTTTCGTCAAGCTGGTTAACATAAATTTCATGTCATTTGCTTAGTCATTGTATCAAAACATTTATATTCTAGTTCTAGAAAAGTTCACTTGTACCCTTGTTAGACCTATATATCATCTTATTCATCTTACTGAGATGATTTTTTTTCATTTCCTGATATGTAGAAGGAAGTGGTAACTTGCCTGAACAGAGATGAAATAATCATGACAACAGTCTCCTCTGATGATAGTATAAGTCATCCGTAATTTAAAAGTAAGATACAAACACATGGTTCAAGCGCTGGCATGAGGTGACTATCCCATAAAGTTATATACATTCCTTGATTCTGGGTTGAGACCTCTTTTCCTGTATCAGGCCCTTAGGAATAGCACGGTGTCATTGATTTTCAGCTTGCTTTTATAGCAAGATTCCTCCTGCTCACAGAGAGGAAACTGAGCGCTGTGCCCTTTAATAATTTGGTTCTTTGTTCTCGGGATTGAGGGCAGGGGAATACATTGGAATGCACTTACATCCAATCAATATTTATTGTTTATACAATATGGTAAAGTAAAGGCTGGGTGCAATTAAGCTGTAGGATGCTAGAATCTTCCCAAATTCTGGTATGTGATTAACTGGAGGAAAAATGAGTAAAAGTGCAATTAACCCCACAACTCGGGGGTTCATTATGGTAATTAAATGGAAGATCTTAGAAAACATTTGTGGTACCACCTTTTCTTTCTCCAACTTCTCTGTCCTCTCCATCGCCACGTACATACAGCCACAGCTTTCTGAGTATTCAGTATACATGTCATTCCAGATAGCATATGTATAATTTCAGAAAAAAATTATAAGTGCAAAAAATAAGTTTTGAAGACTCCTGCAGCTGAAAAGATATTTACCATAGCAATAGTTGGTTTGAGCACTGGAGATGCAAGTCAGATACATTCTTCTTATTTGCATGCCAGAAGGCAGATCCCACTCAGAGCCTCCCAGCCCACAGCTGTTTCAGAGGACGACTAATCTGCTTCTGAGTGCAGAGGTGGGGCCATCTGCACTGCTTGAGGTTTTCTTGTGGGCACACTCAGTACTCTGCTACAGGCTTCTTAATTAACTGAAAGCTAGCTAAAGGAATGTTCAGCTATTGAAGCTGGAGAATAGGCAAAGCAAAATCAAAGAAAATGCACATTTTAAAAATTATTATTTGATGACTCATGGTCTACACAAATGCCCTGGAGAATGTCCCAGTAATTTGAACCAGTACACTAAGGAACAAGATCCATTGCTTAAGGACAAGAAACAATTTGTTCTGTATTAAGAAGGGGGAACAAATCACTATAGTTACGCAAAATAGACTAAGTATTAAGCTATAGGGCCTTATCCATAACCATAGTGTTTGATAATTATCATAAAGGTAACATGCATTCACCGAAATATAGCACCCTGAAAGCACAGTGTGCCCTGCAGCATGCAGTTTACTTTGGGTTTTGCTGTAGGAATTGTCTAAGTAGCTCGATTAAAATAATTTTCTCCACTTAAGCAATTTATAGTTATGTAAGTTCTAACTCATGCATATAATAGCATACTATAAACCTACATCCATATCCAAGCATCTTACAAGATATTTATTTTATAATTCAGTTTCTCTTCTTTCTTTCCTTTTTTTTTTTTTTTTTTTGAGACAGAGTCTCAATTTGTCACCCCTGGTAGAGTGCCATGGCATTACAGCTCACAGCGACCTCTAACTCTCGGGCTCCAGTAATTCTCTTGCCTCAATCTCCTGAGTACTTGGGACTACAGGTGCCCGCCACAATGCTGGGCTATTTATAGAGATGGGGGTCTCCTTCTAGCTCAGGCTGGTCTCAAACTCATGACTTTAGGCAATCCAACCCCCCCCCTTCAGCCTACCAGAGTGCTGGGGTTACAGGCGTGATCCACTTATGATGGCTGGCACCCAGACTTATAAAGAATTTGTCAACTCTCTACCCTGGTGATTCTCCTTCAGGAATTTCTCTCCTGTTATCCCTCCTGCACTTTTCACTTTTCTTGATCAGCTGGGATTTTTGCTGTGGTCTTATGGATTAAAGGACTCATGGTTAATCTTTCTTTAACCAGTAACATAAGCTATTCAGAGATAAGTTTTGTCAAGGATTGCTCAGACCCTCGAACTACCTGGTAGCTCAACAGAATGAGCAGATTTGGTAGAGTTAAAGTGGAAAGTAAGGTAAAGAGGAAGTAAAAGTTAAGCAGCCCAGATCCCCCAGGGCAGCAGAAGAGGTATAAAGTTTATTTAAAGCAAAGATAAAGGATAGACTTTTCCAGAGAGAGAAAAGGGTCTCCTTAGCGCATGAGAGGAGATATCAATGCAAGGGTGGTAGACGAATGTAAGCATCGTATGGTATCTTAGTTCCTTTTACAATGATCTGTAGAGTTGTAATTGGTCCCCCTAGGTCCTTTTGTATTCTTGTCTGCTTCTTATTGGTCACAGGTTACCTCAGCTATCACATATGCCCTTTTCCTGATCTTTTAGCCATAATTGTTAACTGCTGTTTTTACTGGTAATTATATGGTGGTGACTGTTATAGTGTGATGTTTGTAGCATTTGTGGTAGGCATTATTCTGTAATTGTGACTATTACTCCAATTTGTGTCACATGATGGAGGTTTCATTTTATGGAAAACAAGACATACTTGGTCAACTGTATCAGGACTGAAACTCCTTGTTTGCCACAGGGCTCTTTTCACATTATCTGGTAGACCAGGCCTTTCTCCTGCTTCCCCATAGCCTCTTTCTATCCTGAACCAACTTTGGATGAAATTCTAATGAATAAATCAAAACATAGTTTTCATTCCTTATTAATAATTATAATGCTTTAATAATACAAGAACATTATCACCACTACTTCTTTTGCAAATGTATAATGACTTTCCTATACATGTCATATCATGCAATTTCATTGAATTCTCTCACTATATAGCATTTGAGTCGAAGATTCTCATGTTTGCCATTATGCTTGTTCACCTATACTCCAGTCCCTTTAGTCTGGAAACATCTGGAAGGATGCACTTTCTCATCCATTTGAAGTTAGGCATAGGTAGCCTGACAATTAAGTTCATGAACTCATCCTAGAACCAGGTCTGCAGACCTCACTTGGGAAACTATGAACCAATGCCAGTGCCTAGTCCATCCTTCAAGTAATTTTGGAACTCTTTTTCTGGAATGACCATCACACTAAATGGTAAAGTGCTTTCTTTATAAATAAGAATAATACAGTGATTCTTATTATATCATTACTTATTCAATAATAGATTAGAAATCATGACTATTGCTCTATGGCAAGAAAACCTATAGAAACATGACTAGTTTTCCTATCCCATAAGAGTTATTCTCTGGTCTTATACAGAAAACACTTCCCTACCTCTGGTCTAAAGTGATATAATAAATGCTAGTGCATCTTGAGCCATACTGTAATTTAGAAGGCAAGCAATATTGCTTCTGTAGAGAGCTATTCACCAACTTCACCTTAAGTGCATCAGTTTTAGAAAAATAAAATCTTTTAATTGGCATTAATTATAGGCAGACATGTATGTGTATTGTTTCTTTATCCACAAGAGTTGAGATGGTTATGTCATCTTCCAAAATTCTACACTGACCACATTATTCTCTACTTTAAAAATTTTCACCATTGATAGACAAGAAATCCGAAATTCACTTAGGGTCTTATAGCAGATATGAGGGCTTTGCATACCTCAAATCAGAGGAAATAAAATTAAGTGAGGGCCCAACATGCTGAGGCCTGGAAGCCACAGCTGCATTTACACCGATATCTATCTTGGGGCCTGCTGCCAGCCTGTGCCTTAATTTAATTGCTATTCTGTTTCTAGAAGATATGTGTTCATTTGATGCTGAGTTGGTCTGAGGAGTCCTCAAAGCCCTTGTCCAACACTTCTGAGATTGTATGGTGGTCTAGAACACTTACATCCCATCTTCTTCCCTCTTTCCTTCACTCAAAGTCAGATTTGCATCATATTTGACAGTGTTCCCAGCCTTTGATGGTTCCTGCCCCTTTTCCTCTTATTAGTATTTAATAAAATGTTTTCATATTAATTCTGTCTTCTTGTTTGCTGCTCAAGGGATCTGTATACTTATTTTTTTCTCCATAAAGGTCTTTGTGAATTTTAACTTCCCCTCCTCCTTTTCTCATTTTAGTCTTGCCCCCACTACTTCTAGAAGGAAAAGCAAGTTTTTTGAGCATAGTGGTTAAAGATCTATAGTGAAAAGTTTTTGGAGAAATTTTATATTGAGGGTATCCTGTACCATATGATCTTCTTAAAAGCATTGTAATCTACACTATGCCATAGTGAGGTGAGCGTTACTTTCTTGTGACCCACCCACACAGCTTTAGAAACATCAAACAAATTAGACATAGGAGTTTCTATCTTTATCCAGGAGTTTTCTAATCTGCTTAATTACAGAAGTTGAGAGCACTCCACTGTGCTATTCTCATGTGGTGTCTGTCGATTCATTAAGCAAATACTCATTGTCTGCTGCATGTGAAGTGTGAGTCAGGCTCTGTTCTAGACTGATTCCAAATGAATCAGGCTCTTAATCCAGCAGGCTTCAAAAAATTAGTACTAAATATGTTCTACCACGTCAAGCCTCTTGGGGAGAGCCTAGATGACTCAGAAATTTGTCAGGAAATTAGAAAATACCCTTTGTCCAAATCTATTAGCACACATTTTTTTATTAATTGGACGTCAATCTGAGTCTTACTTTTAAATTACAAATATAGGGTGGTGCCTGTGGCTCAGTGAGTAGGGCGCCATCCCATATACTGAGGGTGGCAGGTTCAAACCCGGCCCTGGCCAAACTACAACAAAAAAGTAGCTGGATGTTGTGGCAGGCATCTGTAGTCCCAGCTACTCTGGAGGCTGAGGCAAGAGAATCACCTAAGCCCAGGAGTTGGAGGTTGTTGTGAGCTGTGATGCTATAGCTCTCTATGGAGGATGACACAGTGAGATTCTCTCTCCAATCAATCAATCAATCAATCAATCAATAAAATTGCAAATGTACCTCTTAAGAGTTAAGATAAAAATTGGATCACAAATTGGAGTGTGTTTAATTTTGGATTAATATGAGTGTACAAGTGATTAGGTTAGGCTTGCATTTGTCAGGTAAAGTTCAAGTTGTAGTTGAGCCTTCCTCCAGGAGGTGTGCTATGCACCCTTACATTGTGCATGTTAAGTGAGCGCTTACCAATCTCCTCCATCCTCCCCACTCTTCTTTCTTTCTTCCTATCTCCCTGCCACTTGAATTTCTTGTGCTTTTTGCTCACATGGTGTGCAATTGTTTATCTATTGGTTTAATATCAGTATCACATACATTAGATATGTATTACTTTTCCACTCTTATGATACTTTATTAAGAAGAATGTGTTCCAATTCTATCCAGGTAAATACAAAAAATGTAAAGCCTCCATCATTTAATGGCTAAATAGTATTCCATGGTATAAATATACCACAATCTGTTAATCCATTTGTGAGCTGATAAGCACTTGAGTTGATTCTAAGTCTTGGCAATTGTGAATTGAGCTGCAGTAAGCATCCTAGTATAAATGTCCTTGTGGTAAAATGATTTTTATTTCTTCTGGTATATGTCTACTAATGGGATAGTGAGATCAAATGGAAGGTCTACTTTAGCCCTTTGAGGATTCTCCATACTGTATTAGTTTGCTAGCCTACCTGCACTGTAAAAGTGGTCCCTTCTCTCCTCATCATACCAGCATCTATAACTTGGGAACTTTGTACATGGGCTATTCTCACTGTGGTTAGGTGAGTTTTTAGGATGACTTTTATTTGCATTTCTCTGATGATTAAGGACAATGAGGATTTTTTCAACAGTTTGTTGGCCATTCATCTATCTCTCTTCAGAGAGATTCTGTTCCTATCTCTTGCCCAGTGATAGATGGGATTGTTCTTCTTTTGTTGATTAGTTTGAGTTCTCCGTAGATTCTAGTTATCAGTCCTTTATTAGATTTGTAGCATATAAATATCTCTCCCCCCCTTCTGAAGGGTGTCTCTATGCTTTAGTTGTTTTCCCCTTAGTTGTGCAGACGTTTCTTAGTTTGATCATGTCCCATTCATTTATTTCAGATGTTACTGCAATTGTCAAGGGGGCCTTCTTCATAAAATCTTTTCCCAGGCTGGTGTTATTAAGAGTTTTCCTCCCACTTTCTTGTAGAATTTTTATCATTTTATGTCTTAAATTTAAATATTTTATCCAGTGAGAGTGTTTTGATTCAGTCAGGAAAATTACATCTCAGCTAGAGGGAATGTTAGTGACTTCATAATACCAGTGTGAAGATTAGTAACATAAAATAAACTCAAGCAAGCATCAAAGCGCTAAACCTAAATATATACAAATTGTGATAGCTAAAATACATTTTTTAAATGAAAACGTGATACATTTGAGGAATGAATTAGTAAGCTGAATAATCAAATTTAGAGAATCAATTTACCCTCAATAAAACAGAAAAGAAGAAAGAGAAAAAATACGAGTAAGATATACAGAAGCTAGAAGTGAAAGTGTTAGCATACAGATAATTCTAGAAAGAGAGAAAAATAAAAAGATGAAGGGGAATAAAAACTTGAATAAATAATAGAGTATAATTTTACACAATTGAAAAAGATGACAGATATCAGATTGAAAGCGCTTATAAGTGGAAGCACTGAGACATAATGATGAAAGGTAAGTGTACTATAGACGCAAAAAAAAAATCTTAAAAGTTTAGAGAAATAATAGATTATGTTCCAGGGCAGAGACATTTTTTTAAGATTACATTGATACAACGTGGAACACAATTTTTGCGGTAGCAAAGAAAAGATGTTAAAATCTCAAATGTTTATTGAACAAGGCTGCAATATTGAAGTAGTTTCAGTCGTACAAGTCCTCAGAAAATTCAGTCTTCACCACTAACAAAACTTAGTATTAAAGTGTGTAATATCTCTAACAAAGAAATTATACAAATAACCTAATTTGAAAATAGACAGCCCCCTCAAAACATTTCTATAAATAAGAATGTATTGACCTGAAAACAGTAGTCAGCGTTATTTGTATGGGAATTGCAAACCAAGATTGCAGTGAGATAGTAATTTTAACCTATTCAATTAGGAAAAAAGGGTAAAAATTTCACAATTCAAAGATGATGTAGTACTACATAACTTATTATACATTGTTCTTTATTATACATTGTTGATAGGAATGTAAATTTTTGCAACCACTTTGGAGAATAATTGAAATTTTTCTTTTATAGTTGATGATTCCTAAATCCATAGTTGCAGAAATGTCCTGTCTACATAAATACCTAAGGGAGAAACTCACACATCTGCAGAAAGAGATGTGTTCATGAATGCTCTCAAAATCATTGCTCACTACAGCAATTGCATGAAAACATCACAAACATCTGTCATTGGGGTGTTGGAAAGTAAACTGTGGTATAATCATGGAAAATACACTATTTGTATTAGTTTTCTATTGCTGGTATTACAAATCACTGCAGACTTAGTGACTTAAAACAATACAAATATATTATCTTGCTGTTTTGGAGATCAGAAGTCTGAAATATAAAAGTATCACTGGGTTAAAATCAAGGTACCAACAGGACTGTGTTTCTTTCGAGGGAAGAAACCATTTTCTTGCTTTCTTTAGCTTCCGGAGTTTTTCCACATTTATTGGTTCATTGCCCGCTTCCATCTTCAAAGGGAGCAGTGTCTAGTGGACTCTGTATCACATAGAACTATTCTGATGTGCTTTCTCTTGCCTCCCTCTTCCACATACATGTAAAAACATCTGTGATTTCACTGGACCCATTCTGACAATACAGGATAACCTCCAATGTCTAATCCCCTTTGCTCCATCTACAACTGTAAGTCTCATTGCATGTGATTTTTTTTTTTTGCACTTTTTGGCCAGGGCTGGGTTTGAACCCACCACCCCCAGTATATGAGGCTGGTGCCCTCCTTGCATGTAATTTAACCAATAGCCAGGTTATAAGGATTAGGATGGGGCATCTTTAGTTGTGATTATCTTACCTAATTCATCATCCTCAAAATATTGTATATAACACCATTTTGTTTTCATAAAGTTAAATAAAAATTATATTTACTAAAAATGTAAAATTTTAAGCAATTGGAGTTTGGGGCACCACCAGAGAAGTGTTGCAGAAGAGGGTGAGTAGGGAGTGGGGACTGGTAGGAAAGGGGTAAGATTCTAGGACACCTGCAATGGAGCCTCAGCTGTACCTTAGTTTGTAAAGAAACAATCTGTCCATGTCCACCACATGATTCTTAGCAGTATGGATTTTAAATTAGCTGATCACTTATGGTATGAAACTTTTATAAAATTGTACAAACAATTTAAATCAACATTATTGTTCATTAGGTTAAAAATCCAATTTAACCATATATATGAAATTCTATATATGCAAGCAATTAGTACAAAAAAGATGAAAAAGTGGATTAGTAAACTTGATACACTTCTTTGGGTCTTCAGAATTAGACCATTCAGCATCACCTTGGTGAGTGGTCACATCACACTTTGGGGAATCATTCATTTCTATGTCTACTATAGAGGGTAAGATTAATGTGGTATGAGCCTGAGTGAAGTAGTAGAGTAGGTTATGATTGACCTTTATTTTTAATTCAGTGCTTACCCTGGACGATCATGCACAGGGGAGTATTTTCATACTGTGAGGTGAGAGGCAGGGCTCTAGGGAACCATGTGCTAACTCCCTCATTGGAGCATTACAATGTTTCATCCATAGTAATTAGAATTCCAGAAGCTGTGCAGGAAATCACTTCTATGTAGAAGAAACGGGACCTGTATTTCACTGGCTAGATATATCAATTCAATTTACTCATCACTTCATAAACCTCAGTACCCCAGGTTATTTTACAGTGCCTTGCACTCGTACCATACAGTAGGTTCTGCAGTGTACTAGCAGATCCATTATCTAATTAGAACGCTTTTTATAATTCTGTATGGTGAGTTGAAAAGGCATCTTTATCGCCATTATATACATGAGGATGCTGATATATGGCAAAATTAACTATCTCACCTGAGCCTAAACTCATCATTTTCTAATGGCAGAGCCCACACAACAATTGAAGTCTTCTGAATCCTAGCTATCAGAATTATGTGATGATTTTTGTTGCTGTGAATGCTAAAATGTATAATAGATAAAACACTCTGAAAGTTCATTTTTTCATTAGAATAAAGTCTAAAGCAGGTGCCCTCAATTGGTGGGCATTTTCCTCGTAGTGTGATAGTCACATAACCTTTACCAGTAGCTTCCAACATCACAGTCTTTATTTGCATCAAGTCTTATGAAAGGAAAGACCATGTGAGGTTTTTGTACGAGGTCCCCTCGACTCACATTACATTAGTACAATTCAGACTAATGTCAAGAAAATCTGGGGAATGTCACTTAGATGTGTTGCTAGAAGAGGAAACATTTCCCAAGTGTGGAGGACTGGCGGGCAGTTCCTGTCACATTGCCCAAGCACGCTCTCCACTATAACAGGCTGTTAGATATGTTAATTTATATCTATCTCCCTGTCCAGAGTCAGAAAACACTGAATATTGAGAATTTTCTTCTTTGTCACCAAAGGATCATATTCAGCAAGTGTTATACATAGGTTTATTGACATAGATATAAAAAGAGGCTCTTGATAAAGAAACAACAAACATTCATGTCATGCCACCACAACGGACTGAATATTTATGGTCCCCTCAAATTTTTCTTTGCTTTAAATTCTTTTTATTTCAAAATGTTAAGGGGTGTACAAATGTTTTTACCACATGGATATAATGTGTAATGCTGAACTCACAGCCTTCAATGCACCCATCATCTGGATGACGTTCATGGCACCTGATAAGCAGCTTTTATTCCTGATGCCCCTCCCATTCTCTCCTTACTAACTTTGGCATTAGGAGGTAAGGCCCTTGGAAGATGATTAGGTTGTAAGTGCCAAGCCTTATATATACGGTTAGTGCCCTTGTAAGCCTCCAGAGAGATCCCACATCCTTTCTGCTTTGTGAGGAAATAGATCCCCACCAGATCCACAGAATTAGCCTGTGGATGTCTCAGCCTCCACATCTTTTGTCCTTAAGCCTCCCAGTCTATGGTAATCTGTAATAGCAGCCTGCGCAGACTAAGATACTAACTGTGCTTACAATTGCAGTGGTCACCTGGATAAAGACATAGTTAACCCACTCTCTAATTTTTCAGGCACTGCAATTTAGTGGGAGTTAGATAGTAGGAAATGTCTGAAAATGAAAGAGATTTCACAGCTCAATAACATTGTCCATTTTTATTAAACATATTTTTATGTTCCAGGTACTGAGTTCCAGTACAGAGCAGAGTAGGATACATTATCTCCTGGGAGATAAGTTACAGTCAATTCTTGTTATCCATGGTAGTTATGTCCTGTAAAGCTAGTCAGGAATTCTGAATTATTGAGCAATGAACCAATATTCCTAGAAAAAAATAACACTGTTAGTTTCCTGGGAGTCCATAGTCACAACATTTTCATCAAATAATCAATGCATGATGCTGTTTGATGCATGTTTCTGTTTAAAGACACTTTACTTACTATATAATGTTGATTAGTGAACATTGAAATCATGGCCAACAGCTCTATAATTCATGTTTAAATGAAGCTTATCTAACAGGTGTATTTTCCCCAGTTCAAGATCCTTTGTGGCCTTGCACTTGGGGACACTGGACAGCACTTTAGCACTATGACTGGAGGCCATTTTCAAGTGGTGAAAACAGCATCCCAAACACAAAAAACATTCTAATTATACCATGAAAAAGCCAGTTGTTAATATTAGGAGAGCTGAAACAGTTAAGGCACAGGGTCACGCCACTTCACCTCAATGGAAACACATGCATTGATGAAGTCAGAAATTTCTGCTGCTGGGTGCATGACCACGCGGGAACATATGATCACCAGGGGTACTGACTTCACAGTTGCCAACAAATTTTAGCAAGTAAGTAAATTCTTAAATACAGAATCAGTGAGCAATGAGGATCAGCTGCACTATTATCATGCCCATTATTCAAATGCAGAAACTGAAGCTTAGGGAAGTCAAGTCTCTTGATAAAGTTATATAGTTGGTTGGGGGTGTCTCTTGGCTCCCCCATTTACCCATTTTTAACATTTAAAAACTGAGTAACTGAGCTGGATGTCCTTCAAAATCCCTTAAATTCTTGAGATTTAATTATTTTATGAGTGTTTTTCTTATTTTTGCAAATTTTAATGTTTAGGGGCTAAAATTTTCACTTTTCCTCCAATGAGATAACATATTTTTCTATAAGCTCTCAATATTCTTAAAAGGGATCTTTCTATTTTATTAGATTAAAACAAAAACAACCCAGTAGGAACAAGAGGAAAAGATAAAGGAAGAAATATAGAAAAGGCTTGAACAAAGGACAGAGAAAACAAGGGAACATCAAGAGCCAAGTCAGGGCCCTCTCAGTATTTTTTTCTTTTTTTTTTTTTTTGAGACAAAGGCTCACTATGTTGCTCTCAGTGGAGTGCTGTGGCATCACAGCTCACAGTAACCTCCAACTTTTGGGCTGAAGTGATCCTCTTGCCTCAGCCTCCCAAGTATGCTGGGACCACAGGCATCTGCCACAACACCTGGCTATTTTCTTGTTGCAGTTGTCCCTGTTGTTTAGCTGGCCCGGGCTGGACTCAAACCTACCAGCCTCGGTGCGTGTAGCTGGTGCCATAACCACTGTGCTACAGGTGCCAGCCACCCCACCCCCAGCATTTTAAAGTAGATTTCATTATAACCTGTTTGTTTTGTAATATTTCTTTACATTCCACTATAATGTAAAAACATTAAATTGGAACTGTTTTACTAAGCCTCTTTTACAAAAATCTGTACCTGGCATTTCTCTGGCTTTTGCAATCATCATGCACTAAGAGCTGCAGATCTAATTTTGCACAGATGATGGTTTGCTTTTCATTCTTTGCACATTTCTCCCTGCCCCATACGATGCTTTGGGATTTATGCACAATGATACAGTCAGGAATCGAAACACTAAGTTGGCCCTTTCGAGGAACTGAATTTGGGGCCTTCAAATGCAAGTTCTGAAATTCTTCTACAGATATAACTTTTTAAAACATCTTTTCTTACTTTAATTGCTCATATAAATTGCTAAACTTCCAGTTGGATAAACCACCCTCTTACTTTTAATCGACCTGTTTACAAACCCCTTTCCTGAGGCAATCATAATTTCAAAGGAAACTTATTGAATCAGAGAGGAAAGCAACAGGAATTGAACAGTAAACTTGACACAATCTCAGATAGGGATTTATTGTACATTAAGACACCATAAATTTCCCCAAATTCCCGCTCGTACATGGTTATAGGAATTTTTGGCAATTATTGAAGTAGAAGGGGTTCTTCCTTGAAATGTAGAGGTTGCCATGAAAGACTTGCTTGTACAATATAAACATGTACTCTCTTCTTTAGCACCTCTTTGGAAAAATATAATTAGAATTGCTTCCCAGCAGCAAGAACCTAGCTCAGTTTGCTATGTTATATGATAAACATCATCATCTTTTCAGATCTTCTGCCAGAATATTTCTTTTTGGAGAAATACGTTGGTGACCTTTTGCACAAGTTTCCCCCACTGCAATTACATCATTGTTGTTGGACTTTTCCTAAGCCAAACTCAAATGAATGAATATTTCATGAACAACTGTGGCTACAATTATGTATAGTTCAGGGATGATGAATAAAGAAAATAATATACCAATCTGTAATACTTTTAACCTCTTCACAGAAATTGTATTAAACCAATGGATAGAGATCCTATGTATCTTTCCTTGTGAAATCACGGGTCTGATCAAAACCCCTGCCACTGGCAGAGGTCACATAACAGTACCTTCGTTTCAGGGAACACATCAGAAACCAGCCCATGTACACAACTCACTCATTTTTCTGCATTGCACAGTGTTTTGCATTAATAGATCTCTGCTGCCCCTGCCCATCTCCTTACCCATCTCGTTCCTTGATATCCACCTCTGCAAGAGCTTCCTCAGTTCCTTATCCTGTCCCAACAGCAGCTGAGGCTGACATGTCATCATCCATCCTTGGAGGTCAAACACACTGCCCCACTAAACGGGATGAAAATCCGGCCTCTGAGATGCTGGCTTCTCCTCACCCTGGCTATCTCTCCAAGCACATTTTTAGAGTCTTGTTCTGATTAAACGCTTTCTTCAAATGAAATCTTTCATGGAAGTCTATTATGCAAAGTAGACAGAAGGCCCTTGCTATGCAAAATAGATAAAGAAGATAAAACCTGGTTTTCCCACTCACATTTCCCTCACTCAGCTACCACCTTGGACATGGTTCCTGAGACCTCACGAGAGGCCTGCATGGCTTTATGGCATGCGATTTAAATATACTGACTGGACTTGGGGATTAGTTTCCTCACTTTCTCTGGTAATTCTCAGATATTCTTTATGCTGCCCTAGACTTCCTTTCAGGCTATGTCACCAAACCCTCATAACCTGGATGAGTATTCTGGGCTTCCTTCTTCCCAATATGGGAATCAGTCTCCAGGGCTCCAGAGCTGACTACTCTTTCTTCCATGTTCGTCTTATTGTTTATCCCAGCTCGTGTACTCTGTGACATACGTTGGGGACAGCTGAGTTATATGTGCCTCAAGACTTGATTCCCTTCAGTCCTCTGGGTTGTGGGGCTGGGCCTCACATTGTAAATGAAAGCATCGCCCAGAACTATCATATTACCTGAGACTTCCTGCCGCCACTCCCTTCTCAAGCTCCTTAGACTTTAGTTGACTGCTGTTATTTTGCCTCCCCTGATTTGACTCCTCTGGCTTGGACTCCACTGAAGTGCACATCAGTTCCAAATGGACAGAAGTAACCAATTCATGCAAAGACATAGATCTCCAAATTAGATATGATCAGAGTTTTAAGACCAGAGCCTGAAATCACTCTTAAACATTCATTCTACTCCAGAGACTCCAGTGCCACCTTGATTATGGTGGTAAATGCTCTTTGTATCTGGCCAGAAGATCACCCAGCAGGTGCTTAGGCCCCTTGCTCATGAAGGACTATTGTGCATTTTGCTCCAGGTTGCTAAAGTGTGTGTCAGTGTGGCAAGACCCTTCTGGGCTGCACTCTGCTTAGTGAGATGCAAGGGCAAGTACAAATGCTAGCCAGGGTGCTCTGAAGTGGGGACCTTGTGACAGACTGTAAAACCTTGGTCTGAGGAGTCCTGGAGTCCTGGATGGAGCTGCTTGATGCTGTAGGTGTCTTTGCAGAAGACTGGGCTGCCTCAGACCCAGCCCTGAGATTCAGAGGACTAAGAGAAATCAGGCCTTGGTGCACATATAACTCAGCTCTGCCTAATGTGTATTGTGGAGTACATGAGCTGGGTTCAACAAGAAGAACAACAATGGATAAAGAGAGCTCAACTCTCAGACAAGATGGTATATTACTGCACTGGGCTTAGGCAGTTTTGCTGATAATAGTAGATGTACAAGTAGATGTATGTCATGGCCTGATGAGATGACTTTGGTAGATCCTTTCCAGAGAAGTCACAGTAGTCATCATTTCATAGATTATCTTAAACTTTATTATGTACAAGAAGGCTATCTACTTTAATCATATATCATAAAACAAATGCCCATACACATACAGAAGCTGTTCTTCTCAGAATAAAATATTTATCCATTTAGTTAATACTTGGCATTTACTATGGGTTGTATGTTAAGTACTGTTTTCATGCTGAAGGTCTGACCCTGAAGTTTAATCACATAACATAATTCTTTTTATTTATGAGATGTGTTTAGGGTGAGAAGTTCTTACTGAAAAATGTTTTTGAGGTCTGATTATAATGCCAAAATTAAGCTGACCAGCACATAGTTCTGATGGCTTTGTTTTAGCTCAGAGAATAGCGGCTGTTGATATTTTGGGGATTAAAGCAACAAAATTCCAGTAGCTGGAGAATGGAAAGAAAGCCAGTTTTCCACTGGGGTAAATTCAATCAATGATGCATTATTTTAGAACCAAGAGAGAAAGAAGGACAGTATAGAGGCATTTCTACCACCAGATGGTGTTTGTCTGCTTGTGTGTACTAATTGCTATCAATAATTAAACACAGGTCTCTGATTCATATTCAAAGAGGCAGTGATTCTTAAATTAAACATTTTAGAATCATTATAGTACATTTTATAGGTTAGGCTAAGCACAGCACTCTGGCTGATTATGATTAAACATACTGATACTAAATTACATATTGATCCTATAAATATCAATGCATGCAGAGAAGCAATGGGGGAAGAACGCTTATAACTAGAAGGGGTATTTTAATTTGAGATGATAATGGGGGCAGTTTTTAATGGCATACCAGGCAGGGGGTTGGGTTGTCCCAGTTGACTTTCATCACAAAGGAAATGTTCTGTTCTTCCTTTCTTAATACTAAACATGAGTTAAATATTATGTATAATCTTCTGAAGTACATAGTCATCAATGTATTTTGATGGTAGAATCAAATGTCTTGATAAATTAAAAAAATGTATTTTCTCAGTATTTTCTTAGAACTTTAAAGATAGCAAAATAACTTACAGCTATTTCTACATTCTCAAATGTCTGCAAATAAAAGAGACAGGTATAAATGTTCCATTCATCAAATACAGAAAGTAGAAGAGATGTTGAAAAGGACATGACCTTGGACGTTAACAAAAACAATTATTGTTCAGACTACTACTATGCTCTCCAACCATGTGACCTTGTATCAAAATTCATAGCTAAGCCAAATATTTGTGTCCTCAGCTAGATGTTAAGGAAGAGGGTTTAAAGGTTCCTGAGGTCTCTAACAGCTCTTATTTAATTATGCTATTAAAATCCATAGCTATGTGGGAGGAAGTCACATTAATATGAGTGGGACTGAGCTTTCTCATAGAATCCAGAAGTTGCACTTGATGATTCACTCATTTCCAGTCATTTATCTGCAGTTCATTGACTGATGCAGACACTTTACCCATTCTGCATCATCCTCCTCAATCAAAGCCTCTGGCTGATGCAACATGTACAAAGGACTATCTCTCAATTATGAGTCATGGGTTTAAGTGTGCTTGAGGAGAAAATAAATAATGAAAACGTTTACAGTAGAGGAGGAAGGGCACCGTTCTTTATGAAAGCAGATGAATGAATTACTATTTCTCATTTTTAATTTGTTAATAGCGTTGAAACATACTGTGCCCTGGTATTAGTACGTTGATTAAAAATCTTTGGGAGATCACAGTGTGTCAGATACGTAAAGAACAGATAATCCTTTCTTAAGGGTTTTATCATCAAAGGGCTCCCGGCATTTTTCAGTAGATTTTAAATGTCACATTTGATTCATTCTCTCTCACTTTGGTTTTGCTACCAGAATGCCTGTGCCACCTTAGACACAAATCCAACAGCAGAGAAAGACAGCACATGGTTTCCACAAGGTCAAAGGGTTAACAAAAATGAGTGTGGTGTAATATCAAACTAATTCATTCATTTGTATGAATATTTTTCAGTGTAGCCTCGGGCAATTTGTCAATTCCTTTAACCTCCATGGGACTCATGTTCTAGGGGAAAGTAGGTACGTAACAAAAGAGAAAAACACCCCCATTCTTCATGCTGGGCTTTCATATCCACATCTATCAAATGAAATTGTTAATATTCTGATGTAAATATTAAGTATGATGAAAAGTAAGGCTTCCACCTAATAGAATTAGATTAATTCTATGTTGTGGTTCTATAGCCCCCAACCCCTGGCCACAGACCAGTACTAGTCTACAGCTTGCTGGGAGCCTGGCTGCACAGAAGGAGGTAAAAAGTGGGCAGGGGAGCCAAACTTAATCTGTATTTACAGCCGCTCTCCATCACTCAAATCACTGCCCGAGCTCTGCCTCCTGTCACATTTTCCCCTACTCTCGTCTGTGGAAAAATTATCTTCCATGAAACCTGTCCCTGGTGTCAAAAAGATTGGGGACTGCTGTAGTAACTCATTTTTAGCATTAGGTTTTATCCCTTTCTGCTCCACCTAGAGACGAAATATTATTTCTCCTGTTCTCAATCTTGTGAAGTCTTCAAACTCTTTACCAACTAGTTGTACTAAAAATGTGATTTGGAAACTTTTGCTAATGTACCTGAAATTATAGTGTCATTTGGGGTCGAAGTAATACAGACAAAGGTAGTGTAAGGTTTTTAATACCTTGATCTGTAACATACTTTCTTGGTTATAAAAAGACACATTGTATATCAAATAAAAATAAATAACAGGAGTAAGCGAGAGGCCCAATGACTTCTACATGCAGAGGAGAAGTCAAGGATGGAAGGCAAGTTCTATCCATGCCAGGTTTCCTAATATGGAAAAATAAAAAGAGCATATTTAGAAGAGAGAGAGCATATTTTTATTTTTCTAACATTTTACTTCAGAGTGAAATCCCTATGAACACTGACAAAAGGTAAATGAAAGCACACATTACAATGTCACAAGGGGCCGTAGAAATGATGCAAGGGCTAGAGCTATAGCGACAGAGAGCTGAGAAGAGAAAATGCATGCATGTTCACGGTGTACGCACAGATACAAACCTAGCACCACATCACACATGCGAGCTGCTGCCCACGTGGACAAGAAAACACACGGCTCAAGCATACAAAGGCCACGTGAAATGTAGAAATGCCAAAATGCAAGACTCCCTAGAGCCAGCACGTACTGACACAGATACACATGTGCAGGTAGGTTGTATTCTCACCAACAGCCTTCCCCAGTTCATAAACGCATCTTTGGATAGATGAGAATGTCATTAACTTTTGATTCTCCTTATAAGGACGTTCCTTTCTGTGTGGGGAATCAGTGTCAGTTCTCATGGCTAAGAAGTCTGTGAGAAGGGAATACTTTAGATATTGATCCTGAAATATGCCCATGAAAAGTCATAAGGATATGCTTGCTTCAAAGATTTGGGCACTGCCTTCCTGTAATATACCCCGTAATCATTTAATGACTCAGTGCTGAAAGAGCTCAACAACTTGGCCTCTCTATCGTAAAGGGAGTCACTCCAACTGACACTTCACTTATTTTACATCGTGTTTCAAAGCTGGTGACATTTATTTAGTCAGGCCCATGTACTTTCCATTGCTTATAGGATATGAGGATATTACAGAACTCTATCACACATTTCAAGCAGCACACAGGACTGTTTCACTCTCTTCCTGAATGCAAATGCCTAATTTCTGTCTGAGGATTTGCTATCAGGTATCTCTCTTCAGGTTTTAGTTTTGACTAAAAGTTACTAAAGTAACTTTTATTGGTGCTTTTGAAGGTAATGCAAAAGCAACAAAGGAAAATTACCTTCATCCTTGCCAAGGAAGGTGAAAAAGAGGACATGGAGAAAATTACAGAGAAATGCTGAAGACAGATTTCTTTTTCTTCATTTCTGTATGAAAGACCACCCCTGAGTAATGTTCTCACCCTGGCCATCTGGCAGGGGGATGGTGCTGCACAAACAGGCCTTTGTGCCTTTCACAGCCTTTGTCACTTTTCGCTTTTCATCATTCATTTTGGAAGATATCATGTGAGAGGTACATGTCAGAAAGAGTTTGGCAAAAAATGATACAAAGTTTTAAAAGATAGAAATACCAAAGCATGAGGAAAAACTGACCAAATTGGGTCTCAAAGTCATGTTGATTTTAATTCCATAAGCAAAAGAATAATGGAGTCTAGCAAAGATTTACACTTCCTGAAGTGACCCTGGGTTCTAGATTCAAGCAGAATATACAATATAGTGATTACCTGGCTCAGAATGGAGACAGTCCAGAGTGCTGCAACAGATATTAACATGGAGAATAGTTGGTGTAGGCTAATAATTTCTGGGCAGATAAGATATAAATAGATGGATTGGAAAGGATATTAGGATTAGACAGAAATAAAATTCGTGTACTCTTACAAAGGGGTTAGACTCATTAGATCTTTTGTTACAAGGGACCCATCATTAGGTATGGCAAACATATCTTCTTCTGTAAACCTATAGCTTGCTCCTCTTGTTCTGTAACCTATCTTTTCTCTTTCTCAACAAACTTCAGTTTGTGCTTGCAAACAAATACAAACAACAAATCAACAAACAAAAAATGTAAGGTGCCACAAAGGTTGCCATGAATACAGAGAAATTATAGCTTCAGATACCTTAGATCACATTAACCATGAGTGAGAGTGATGATTTTGCATGTATGTAGAAAGTAGCCAATATGCAGAGAATAGTTGGAAAATATTTATGAAATTTTACAATGAATTTTTTAAATAAAGGTACGTTTAGTTACAACTTCCCAATTTCCCTATGTATCATGACTTTTGGGACACCTTGTAGTTTTTATCTGTCACTCTTTACCCCTTCAAAGCACAAAATGCTTTCAAATCATCAATAGATTAGAATGAGAAAATGCTCATGTCCATTTACAGCATGTATCACACATCATTGTACTTCTTTGTTGTTTATAAGATTATCTGTCTCACTGGAGTATGATTTCTTTGAATGTAAACTCAGATATTTTAGTCCATTCTTTTAGCTTAAATCTTTACAGTGTTCCATGGGTGCAGAGATACTGAACAAATGTTTATTGAATGAGCATCTCAAATAAATACAGACCTCTTATGTTGATGTTCAAGCTGTACCACAAACTTTTCCAATGTTTTAGTCACTACCAGTTTGTGCAAAAATATCAAGATTGAACTATGGTATACACTACACCTGTTTAATTCTTTCCTTTTCAGGTAAACTTCTGTTGGACATACCGATCTAGTTTTTAGATATGATGCAGGGTCATTTTCACACTTTCTTTTGCTTGCTCCTGGGTTAATCAGACTACTAATGACCCTTTATATTTTTGAAACTAATATTCTAAAATGGAATATTAGTAAAATGAACTTTTGTTCCACCTTAGTACAAGAGTATTCAAAAGCTAGTACCTGGTTAAGTAGTATCGGTACTAGTTCCTCTTTAAAGGTTTGGTAGAATTCTGACATGAAGCCATTTGGTCCTGGGCTTTTCTTTTTAGGGAGATTTTGCATAGTTGATGCTATTTCAGAACTTGATATAGTTCAACATTTCCATTTCCTTCTGGCTGAGTCTTGGGACGTGGTGTGCTTCCAAGTATTGGTCAATTTCCTTCAGATTTTCATATTTCTGAGAATAAAGTTTCTTGTAATATTCTTTAAAGATTGTTTGAATTTCTAAGGGGTCTGTTGTTATTTGTCTTTACCATTTCTGATTGATGAAATTAGCAATTTTACTCTTTTTTTCTTGGTTAGGTTGGCCAAAGGTTTATCTATCTTATTGACCTTTTTTTAAAAAAATAACTTTTTGATTTATTGATCAGTTATATAGTCCTTTTGTTTTCAATTTCATTAAATTCTGCTCTAATTTTGGTTATTTCTTTTCTTTTGCTGGGTTTGGTATTGGAGTATTCTTCCTTTTCCAGTTGCTTGAGATGTCCCATTAAGTTGTTAACTTCCTCTCTTTCCGTTTTCTTGAGGAAGGCTTGCAGTACTATAAATTTCCCTCTTAGGACTGCCTTTGAATCTCTTTAAATGTAGAACATAAATGTCTTAACACAATAACTAAGAAAAAAACATGAAGGCTATGTTAACCAATACTTGGATGAAAGTATTTCAAATTGTATACAGAAACAGTACACTGTACCCCATGATAGTATTAATGTACACTGCTATGATTTAATAAAAAAAAATAAGCAAGGAAAAAAAAAAAGCTAGTACCTTACATGATGTATGCAACTTCTCTGAAAAATTTTTAATAAACTTCTAATTTTGGAATAATTTTTGATTCATACATATATATATGTTGCATAGAAAATACATATGGTATTTTAATGCAAAATTTCCAGGGAATAATAAAAAATAAGCCATCTAGAACTAATAACTGAATCTAGTAAGGTCATAAGACACAAGGTCAATACAGAAAACTCAATTGTGTCTTTTCACATAAAAACAATGAACATTTGAAAAATAAAATTTAATAACATGGTATCATTTATAATAGCACCAAAAATGAAATACTTTGGCATTAATTAACAAAGTATGCATAGGGTCTATAAGCTAAATACTATAAAATATGAATAAGAAAAGCAAAGAAGAATTATATAAATGGAAAAAAAATAACTTCATGGTTTGAAAGACTCAACATAGTGAAGATGTCATTTCTTCTCAATGTCATCTATGTATTTAATACAATACCAATCCAAATCCCAGCTGGAGTTTGATAGATGCAGACAAGTTGATTCTTGAATATACATGGGAGGGCAAAGGAACTAGAATAGCTAACATGATTTGGAAGAAGAGTAATGCTTGAAGAATGACCCTATTGAATTTAAAACTTAATAAAGACATGTGGTATGGACAAATGGATGAATATATAGCTCTATAGAATGTAGAAAAGCATCCATGAAAATATGGTTTTTTCATTGTGAAATACATATAAATGCAATTTGATTGAAAAATGAAAGTCCTTTCAATAAATAGTGTTGCAACAATTGGTAATCCATTCGGGGACAAAACTCAAACTCCATCTGAACCTCAGACCTTACTCAGAAATTTATTCCAGGTGGATCTAGGTGTAAATGCAAATAAATATATATTTTATAGGAAAGTTTTCCTGACTGAGGTTAAGCCAATAATTCTTGGAAATGATACCAACAGAGTAATCCATTAAAAATGTTATCTTACACTTTTGATGAACTACAGATTGGTAGAAAATATCTAAATAATCAATTACATCCAAAATGAGATTATTTATACATGTATATATCTGTGGTACACCATAGTATATAAAGAAATTTCATGACTCAGCAATAATAAAATGAACAATACAAATTTAAAAAGTGTATATAGCATGTGAGCAGACACTTAAGAGAATATATGGGTGGTATGCATACATGTGAAAAAATGTTCAATATCATTAACATTAGGAAATCAAATTAAAACCAGAGTGAGATATCACTACAAACTAGTATATCTAGTAGAAATACTAAAATAAAAAATACTGACAATATCAACTGTTAATGAAGATATAGGGCAAATGAAACATCCGTGCTTTATTAAAAAGAGAGAAAAATCATACCGTCACTTAGGAAAATGGCTTGGCAATTTCTTAGCAAATGAAACATAAACTTATAACAAGGCCTATCAGTCTCACTCCTTTATATTTACTCTAGAGAAATGACATTTATGTTTACACAAAATCCTGGACATGACAGTTCTTCACGGTGTTCTACATAGTAAATAAAAACTGGAAAGAAGCCAAGTGCCCTTTATTGGATAAATGATGAACTGTGGGTGATTTATATAATGCAATACTATTCAACAATAAAAAGGACCAAGTTATTTGTAAATGCAACAGCTTTAATGATTCTCAAAATACACTGTTCTAAGTGAAAGAGGGCCATTATGAAAAGATACTTACCCCATCATTCCAGTTATATGAAACGTTCAAAACCCCCAGAACTACAGGAATGGAGAACATAGTTATTGCCAGGGTTTGTACATGGAGGGGAAAGTGTAACTCTAAAAGGGCCTAAGAGAAGTTTTTTGAGGTGATAGGATTTTATTCTGAATATGGTAGTGGATATATGGATTTATGTGTTTTAAAATTCACAGAGAAAGACTCCAATCAATTTCACTATATTATTTATTTATTTATTTATTTATTTATTTATTTTGAGACAGAGCCTCAAGCTGTCCCCCTGGGTAGAGTGCTGAGGCATCACAGCTCAGAGCAACCTCCAACTCCTGGGCTAAAGTGAGTCTCCTGCCTCTGCCTCCCAATTAGCTGGGACCGCAGGTGCCCAACACAATGCCTGGCTATTTTTTTTGGTTGCAGCCATCATTGTTGTTTGGTGGGCCTGGGCTGGATTGGAACCTGCCACCTTAGGTATATGTGGCTGGCGCCTTAGCCACTTGAGCCACAGGCACCAAGCCAATTTCACTATATTATAATTTAAAATATTAAATGTAAAAAGATCATAAAAATAAACTCCAGGATAAAAAAAGACAATGGACTAAAGGGAGAGATGGAAAAAAAGGAGAATGTTAACAACAGAAAGAGTCAAAAGGAAGTAAATTTCTGTCACTACTAACCAGACATTTGTTGATAAACTACTAAATTATGTGTTTTAATTTACTATTAAAAGATATTCTTTTTATTTTCTTTCTGCTTCTTCCTCTCTTTCTCCCTTCCTCTTTCCCTGTCTCCTTCCTTCTCTTCTTTTCATCTTTTCCTCCTTCCTTGCTTGCTTCCTCACCTACCTCTCTGCCTAACGTCTTTCCTCTTCCATAGTCTTGTTATCTTCTCTCTCATTACCCATTCCTTACCTATTTCTCTATTTTTTTTTTTTCCCCTTTCTTCCTCGGTGCATGCTCTATCCTGGAATTTGGTACAATTTAGCCTTAGATGTTTAGGAAACAGTTCATAATTTTCTATGACTTTAGCAGAAATAATCAGCACTTTTGGAAGTCATGGCTGCACATCAATCAAATGGGCTGCATGTGGTTGAATGTCAAAGTTATTAAGTAGGTTATAGTTCAATTGGAAAAAAAAATTCCAGTGAAACATGGAAGGGATCAGGAACATGTACAAAACAGAATAAATTAGTTTCAGTGATTTCTAATATTATCCACTGTCACATAAAAATATAATATTTTAATAGTTGTAATTTGACTCACTAAACTATTGTTGACTTTTCCTTTCTCCAAATTGTGGGTATCTTCATAGGCATCAAATGATTTACTAAGTTAAATATTTCAATTTATTCTCTTTTTCTCTCCTTGCCATTACATGTATTAAACCAACACCGTTAACCTAGATCTTAATTTCTCAAATATTGCTTATGAATGAGTGTCTTGCTTTCCCTTGCTTTATACTATGAGAATAAAAACAGCATAAATATTACATAATTTTAGAGGCTCTGGGAGGGGAGGAACACAAGTGATAGTTTTTTCATTTTTTCTTTTTCATTGTTTAGGATTCATTGAGAGTACAAAGAATTAGGTTATACTGATTGCATTTGTTTGGTAAATTCCCTCTTATAACTGTGTCCTTCTCCCAAGAGGTGTGCCATACACTGTGACCCCCATTCCCTTCCCTCCTCCCCTCTACCCACTTTCTCCTTCCTCTATCCCCACCATGTATTAGATCATCTACAGCCTTCATGTTAGAATGCAATACATTGGATTCTTGCTTCTCCATTCAACACAGGTAATTTTCACTTCTTTCATAACTTCCTGAGGTGTAGAAGTGTGTCTAATTGTATTCATAGAATATTGACTTTAAAATACCTATCCACTCAAGAGAAATTACAAAAGGATTTTATTTCAAAGGTGCACTATGAACAACTTTTGTTAATTTTTCATCTAGGAGTAGATATGGATTTGTGAAAGGAGGAGAGAAACAGTATAAGCAGATAAGTGTTAAATTTTTAAAGAAATGAATGGTTTTTTGTTGGTTTTTTTGAGACAGAGTCTCTCTCGGTTGTCCTGGGTAGAGTACTCTAGCATTGTAGCTTGCAGCAACCTCAAACTCTTGGACTCAAGCAATCATCTTGTCTCAGCCTCCCAAGTACTGGGACTACAGGTTCCCACCACCATGTCTGGCTAGTTTTTCCATTTTTAGTAGAGATGGGGCCTTAGTCTTGCTCAGGCTGGTCTTTAGCTCCTGAGCTTAGATGATTCACTGGCCTCAGCTTCAGAGAGTGCTAGGATTACAGACATAAGCCATGTCACCTGAATGAAAGAAATAAATGTTGTGAGGGAAAGAGAGTTTTGTAAAGCAAGGTGGAAGAAGCAAAGGCATATTTAATATTTTGGGGCATCTCCCTTGCTACTTGTAGATTTTTGACTTTAGGTGGTATCTGATACAGAATAAGTTTAATGATGTGAAGATCCGAGTTATTTTCTCTGATGGAGAGAACAGTTTTATAGCATCTAATAATTGAAAAGGAAGCTTAAAGGTCATGGAATTCTAGACCTTCACATCCTTATTTCTCCAGTCTGATGCTACATAATGATTCCAGCTCCCTGAACTTTATTCCTAGCTGTATTATTTACATAACCAAACTCTCAAAATACTGTAGAGTTTCTAGGCTTGCCAAGAGAAATGTAGGACTTTTATATTTTTCATTTCATTTGACAATGTGGAGGGAATAGGGAAGAATATTTAGATATGCACATTCACTTTATGGAGAAGTTCAAGCTCAAATATCATACACATTTTCTTTGTATAATATTTATGCAGAGCTTATTCTTGCTACTTTAATTAATTGTACAGAAAAATATTCAGGTAAATAAAAAATCACAAATCATCATAAATTTATGCACAGTCCACCTCTAATTTCATTTATTTTTCTCCTTTTTGTCCAATTTGCAGGTATTCTTTCATCCCTTATAGTCATCTACACTGATTTCTTTGTACATGTCCTTGGTTATATATTTATCCCTTAAAATATGTGTTAATGTTAAGTGTATGTATACATTTTTGATAAACATTTCTTGACATATAACATATGTAATGAAGTGGACAAAAATATAACAGGATGATCCAAGAAATTAAAAACAAACAAACAAATAATAAAATCCTTCACAACTACTTTTTCGATTAAGATATAGAATGTCAACACCCCAGAAACCTCCTTTGTGCTACATTCCACTTATGTCCCCCTGCAAATGTAATTGCTCTATAACTTTTCCCATCATAAATTAGTTTTCTTAGATTTTGAAATGTAAACAAGTAGATTTATGAAGAATGTGCTCTTTTTTTGTCATGTTTCTTTCAATTAACATTATAACTCAGTTCATTTTTGTTAAACAGTATATGGAGACATTTTATTCATTTTTCATTTCCATATAGTATTCTACCATATTTGCTTATTTATCCAATCTAATATTGATAGGAAACACATTTTTTTAATTTTTAGCAAATGAAAATGCTACTACTATGGACATTCCTGTAGATGTACGTAGTCAGATCAGTTTAGAGGTAATGATGGATACCACAGGGCAGCAATACATATCTGTGTTTTCCCATCAAACATTTTTTCAAAATATTTTTATCAATATAAACATCCAAAGGGAGTGAACAAGGTCACTCATTGCTCCATACAGTTATCAACACTTGGTATCAGCCTCCAAAACCATTCAGGAGTTGTATAGTTTTAACCTTTGTATGATTTTTAGTTTGCATTTTTCAGATGCCTGCTGTGGCTAAGCTCCTTTCTGATGATCATTCAACTTTGGATATCATATCTTTCTTAGCAAAGTGTCTCTACAAGACTTTTGACCATTTTCAGTTCGAATATCTGTCATTTGAACATTCATTTTCTTCATATATTTTCAATACAATTCCTATGTTAGAAATACATGTTGCAAATACATTCTCTAACTTCTACTCTGTGTCTTGTTTCTTTTGCTCTCTCATGCCATTTGCAATTTGTATTTTTCCCTGTTTTTTTTTTTTTTTCTTTTCAACATTACCACAAATTAGTAAGAATCTTTGTAAAGCCTTTCAGGTTCACACAACCTAACCACAAACAGCTTTGCTCCTCCCCCTACCTCCACAGTGGTGGAAATCCTGTGGGAGTTGTAGGGTCCCTCCTAAAGCTTAAAGCACTCACATGTTCCACCTGAGGGACCAGAGACTACCGTAGACACAAAGGAACGTCTCAAGAGTGAGCTCACTCACACAAATATCAACCAAAGATAGGGAGAACAACGATATAGGCCACCAATGTGTCCTCCAACTCAAGCAAACGGGGTGTGGCTCTTCCACATTTACCATCCCTATTTACATCTGTGAGGGTTGGGGTCTCAGACACAGGCTCATAGGCTGGCCCTGTCACTCTCTGCTCTTAATTGAGATTTCAGAGGAGGAGAAAGAACCAGCAAAAACACTCTAGTAATGTAAAAAAAAATTAAAGTGAAAAGCTACCTTCTAAAGAAAATAAAGCTTCTCACCTGTGGGCACCAACCTAAACAAAAAGATCAAAATGGCAGGTAAGGAATTTCAAATATGGTTTATATGGAAACTCAAGGAAATAGCACAGAAAATGTAAACCCACACAGAAAAGCTACAAAGATAAAGCAGGAAATGAATGCAAAATTCTGTAGAGAAATTGAAATAAATAAAAACTAAACAGAATTTCCATAGATGAAAAAAAGTCATTCAGGAAATTACACAACACAGTGAAAGCCTTAAGAAGAGGCTTGAGTAGGTAGAAGAAAGAATCTTAGAACTCGAAGATAACTGTGTTAAACCAGTTAGTCAAAGAAAAAAAAAACAGATAAATAAAAAAGAATTGACAAAGCCTACAAGAAATTTGGGACAATAGGTGAAGAGAAAAATACTTAAGAGCTAGATACTCATTTAAGGGAATTATTGAGGGAATTTTCCCTGGACTTCCTAAAAATCCATCTAAGAAGCACGAGAGGGATTCATTGTGAAGAAGCAATCACCAAGATACACAATCATTATGCTGGCCAAGGTAACCATGAAAGAGGCCATCCTATAAATAGTAAGGTGAAAACACAGGTAACTTACAACAGAAAATTAATCAGATTAACTGCATATTTCTCAACGGAAACTCTATAAGTCAGAAGAGATTGGAGATCCTTCTTCATTCTTCTAAAAGAAAACAATGGTCAGCCTAGTATCTTGCATCCCACAAAACTAATTTGTCAATGTGAGGAGAAATAAGGACTTTCACAAACAAGCAGTCTCTGAGGGAGTGTTTGAAGATCAGACGTTCCTTGTAGGAAGTATTCAGATGTACATTATACATGAAACAGCACAGCAGACACCCATTAATGTAAAATAACCCCAAAACTAAATTTCAGAGCCCAGATACCTCTATGGATCTAGAGGTAAAACAATACAACAAAGGTCTACTCAACATAATGAATGAAAACGCACCACACATATCTACACATTTAATAAATATGAACGGCTTGAATTCTACATGAAGGGAAATAGGCTGGCTGAATAGATAAGAAAATTCAAATAAAGTATCTTCTGTTCCCAGGAAACATTTCTAACCCACAAGAAATCATTTAGAATCAAAGTGAAAGTTTGAGAAACCATATCTATATAAATGGAAACCAAAAGAAAGCTGGTGTAGCCATTCTCACACAGACAATACAGACTTTAAATCAACAAAAGTAGAAGACGACAAAGATGGTCCCAATATGATGGTGAAGAGAGGTTTTTTAATTATATTTTGGTGCTAATTTCTTGCTAAGTGCCTCATGGATAGAGAACACCCTAAATTATTTTAGTTCTTTGAGACATTTTGAAACTTATTTTACACCCACAGCATGGTCAATTCTGGTAAATGTTCCGTGTTTACTTGTAAAGATTACTGGGCGTGGTGTTTGCTAATTAGAACAAATTGATTAATTTGCTTCACTATTCTATATCTGTACTGAACTTCCCTTCTTTCTTGGATCAGTTATGAGAATAACTGATTTTCATACAGTTCTACCAACTTTAGCTTTATGCTGAAGCTACATAAATGGGTACATCTGAATTTAGATGCTATGTATCTTACCAGTATAATGACAAATTTATCATTATCTTATATCATTATAGTAAAATATTCTTTTTTTTTTTTTGAGACAGGGTCTCATTCTGTTACTCAGGTTGATCTTGAACTCCTGGCCTTACATTATCCTCCTGCCTTGACCTTAAAGTGCTAATATTACAAGCATGAGCCACTGTACCTAGACTCTTTTTATGTTTTCAAATATCTCTTTGTATGACTTAAAAATCTACTTTTCTAACACTCACATACATATCAGAATGCATATTATATGTATATATGATGTATGAATATATGTGTACATATATAATTGGCATTTTATGTGTGTGTACATATATAGTGTACATATATAGTACATATTATATATATATAGTGTATATATATAGGTATATGTATACCATGTAGCATTATATGTTGTATATATACACTTTATGTGTACACTATACATAAGAAAGAATATCTATATTCTGTAAACTATATATAAAAAATGAATATATATAATTTGTATATATGTATAAGTGTATACACATATCACATACATATATACAGATTGTATATATATGTGTGTATACACATATACATAGATAGACATACAACTGCTTTTCATTGGTATATAAAGTATGTTTTTCAGTTTTTCAGTTTTTTATTTGATGTTTCCTGTTTTTGAATTTTGTGTCTTTGTAAGCAATGTAGAACTAGCGAGTTGGGTTTCCATCTAAAATTATCTGACAATCTCTTTTCCTTAGAGATGGAGTTTTGCTTTGTTTTTCATGCTGGGGTGCAGTAGAACAATCATATCATGGCGAAATCTCAAACTCCTGCGCTCAAGTGATCCTCTCTCCTCAGCCTCCTAGGTAGCTGGGACTACAGGCACCTGCCACCAGGTCAAGCTTATTTTCCCTTTTAGGAGGAGTCCATTTCAAATTAATACAATTATGTAATTACATTTTGTTGTGTAATATAAGGATATTTTAGGTAAACATTTTCCAAATTATCATTCATATTCCACTGGACTATTTTCTTTACTATTATATATTTTTTCTTTTACATTTTATTAGCATTCTGGCACTTACTTTTTCAATATACATTCTTTTTGCTATTTTTAAAAATACCTTGGAGATGACAAGGCAAGTATAAGTTATTACTTTTAACATTTCCTAGGTTTGAAAACATTGAAACTCAGCTTACTCCTTCTTACCCATAGAATAATTGTTGCCATAAAATTGTATTTTATTGCATTTATCCATTTTCATTGTTAATATCTATCTATACTTAGAGACAGATATTTTTGCTCTTTTCCATGTTCTTTCTTTTGCTCAGCATTTCTGAGTTTTCTCCATGATTATTTTTTCATTTGCTGGAAAGGATTTTTCTCCGTTTCTCCTTTTCTAGAAATTTCTTTCTGTCATGTTAATTTGTGCTGGCATAAAATTTTGCATCAGCTATTATTCCCGGTTAACATTTTGAAGTTGCTCTATTGTTTCAGATATCTGTCTCCTCTATTGAAATGTCAGGTGTGTCTTATTGCTGTTCTTCAAATGTACTATATCTTATTTTCTCATTGTTTTTAATATCTTCCTGTGTCTTTTGGTTTTAATCATTGAACTGTGACACTCTATGTGGCTTTCTATTAATCCTGCTTGTAGTTCTTCGTTCATTTTGAATATATGAGTTAATATTTTTCAACTTGGAAAAAAATCATTGTTGTTTTCACTTTGAATATTGTTTCCACCTCATTTTTTTCTTTCCCTTACTTTTGTGTTGCCAAATTATACTTTGTTTTCCATGTTTTGTAAGCTCTTTTCTGAGTTTGTCAAGCTTTTAGTGTTCTGTGTTTTAGTCTGAATGTTACCTATTGACTTTCATTAATTGTATCTACTATATTTAATTGACTCTATTTACATGCATTTATTTATTAACTTCAAAAAATTATATTTACTGGGTCTAGAATGTTAGAGTGAGTCTTGTAAATTTTCATTCTCTCCTAAGTAACTCCACCTTATCTCTTTCATCAATATTAATGCCTGTTATCTATATATTTAATCTATGGACCTATTTTTATTGAGTATTTTCTCCTTGATATTTCTGATTGAATGCTGGACACTGTGTAAGAAAAACTGTAGCTTCTCTGAGAGATCAGATCAAGTTTGAGTATCTTCTGGCATGCTGCCATAGTGGGGAAAAATACATTACATATGTCCATTTAGGAATGGGGCTAGAGTCAGGGTTGGATTTCTATAAAGCTCATTCTACTTCTGATTGCGGTGATAATGGAGAAGGCATACTTTTTTTCTCCTCAACCCTATGAATCAGCTAAAGCCATCATTGTGTTGCTCAATGGCTTTCTGGTTAGTTTCTAAATATCTTGCCTGCAAAGTTAAAATACTAAGTAGGTGTCTTGGATGTAAACTTACTGAGAGTAGGGGCCATTTCTTTGTACCGCCTTCCTTTCCAGAGTCCCAGGCCCTTCTCTCATAGCTGCCTAGGAATTCCCTAGCTCAGATTGTTACTATGACATAGCTACACAATCTACCTGCATTTTGTTTCTTTTTTTTTTTTCTTGTTGTTGTTGTTGGTGACACAGTTTTACCCTATTCCCTAAGCAGAGTGCAATGGCATTGTAGCTCACTGCAATCTCAGACTCAGGCCATGGGCATCCTGCTGCCTCAGCCTCCAAAGCTGCTGGGATTACAGGTGCTCGCTGAGGCACCCAGCTGGGGTTTTCAATTTTTTTCATGAGTCAGGGTATACTTCTTACTCATACAAGTCTCAAACTCCTGAGCTCAAGCAATCCTTCAGCCTTAGCCTCCCACAGTCCTAGGATCACAGGCAGGAGCCATTGCACCCGGCTCTACCTATGTTTTTGAGATTACCTTTTTTTCTTTAACTAATTCCTTGGGAGGATTGTTTGCTTGTCTCTTTGTTTCATTTTCATTTTCTTTTTTTTTCTTTTGAGACAGAGCCTCAAGCTGTCCCTCTAAGTAGAGTGCTGTGGCATCACAGCTCACAGCAACCTCCAACTCCTGGGCTCAAGCGAGTCTACTGCCTCAGCCTCCCAAGTAGCTGGGACCACAAGCACCCGCCACAACGCCCGGCTATTTTTTTTCGTTGCAGCCATCATTGTTGTTTGGCTGGCCCGGGCTGGATTCAAACCTGCCACCTTAGGTGTATGTGGCTGGAGCCTTAGCCACTTGAGCCACAGGCACTGAGCCCTGTTTCATTTTCAAGAACTGGAAATCTCCCTGAAAAGAATAGGGACTTGCAAAGTTTCAGCTCACATCTTTATTGTTTCCTTTGGATTTTGGCTCTTGAAGTTTAGATGCCTCATCAATTCATAAATGTTATATATAATAATAAACCTTTGCAAACAGATTATATGTGGCTTTCTAATCTTGGGAAGTCTGGCACAAATCAGTTCATTGTAACCTGAAGAAAAGTTTGTGTGTGATTTTTATTATGGAAAAATAGGTAGTAGAATTTGTGTGTAAGTTTATTTTGCACAAATGATGTTTTTCTGTAACTAATTCTGTTTCTTCAACATAGTAGTTTGTAAGATATAGGTAGTATTGAAAAGCATTAGAATGCACATGCACACACACACATATAGTTTTGTTGCCTTTAACTGAAGAATTGTAACACAGTTTACTCATTCATATTGCAATGGACACTTATATGTTGCTATCAACTCCCTGCTACCACACACAGTACTGTCAATGATATGATCATGCACTCTGCCTCCTTGCCATGGGTAAGAATTTCTCTGTGGTGTGTATGTACTGGTGAGGAGATTATTGATTTGTTGTATATATGTATATACTTTTGAACATTTTTCAATGGTAGCCTTCAAAAATGATGGTTTCTTGATGTTTAGGTCTATATATCATAATAGAATATTATATATATCTTCTGACATTAATCATGTACTAAATATTTGAGAATATTTCCCTGCTCTCTAAGAGTTTGTATGCTTTAAAAATTATTTGTTTCTGACAGTTTGATAAAAAATAAAACTATTGGTAAAAAAAAAAAAAAAAACTTTTCCATCCAAATATGTGGTCCAAACCTACAATTTAAATGATCTGCACATGGCTGATGGAAGTAATAATGTCTGGATATAGCAGACTAATATATTACATGTCAATTTATTTCTCTTCAGTGCTCATCATGGTTTTCCTTTCTGTATTTGATGGTAAGTTATTTGGTGCATTAGCCTTAAAACTGCTTCCTTTCAAGTGTCTCTATATACTTTCACAATAATGTTCCTATATATCCCTATCCTAATTTTTTCATGTTAATTGAAAGCTAAGAGAGCAATAGATTTTATAAAAGGGAAGGAAGAGCTAACAAGAAATACCTTCCAGATAAACTGGAAGAGAAAAATCTTTAAGAACGGTTTTATCAAATTATTCTTGCTATGCCAAGATCTAAGAATTGCAGAAGTTGATTCAAAGATGATACCTTAAAGGTAGGCCTGAAATAAAAAAATAAAATAAAGGCAAAAGTCATTCAAAAATTGGTGCAGAAATTATCAGAAACAAATGGGAATCTTATGGAATATCCGAGTTTAACATTAGTGAAGGTCTTTGGTTTATCTTTTTGGGAGTTATTGGTATGTGGATCAAGGCCATGTCAAGGGAACTTAAAAGATTTCATCAGAGATAGTGTTAGAGGAGTTTAAATCAGAAGATCTTCATGAGTGCTGGTAAGTCAGAAGATGCACAGTATAAATGAAATGTCACCTGATTCTTAAAGGGAGAAACATTATAGGTAGATACAGGGAATGGAGGAATGAAAATTGTATAAGAATCAGAATGAATCCATGTGCACAAACAAAGTGCAGGGGACAGGCCAGATGGGGCTGGGGAAGACCAAGGACCAGGCTTTGTAGAAAGTACCAGGTAAAATAAATAGGATGTAATAATTATCTAATAAGATCTTTTTCTAATTCTAGAGGAAGAGTTGTCAACGCCTCTTGAAGTTTATAAACTCCATGAGAGCAAGTATATTTTTAAAAATATCTTGACCAATATAATTCACTCAGCAAACAAACTAGGAGTAATACACATTTAATAAATACGTGTTGAAAGAAAGAAGATAGGAAGTAAAATTTTAAGTTTTTGTTTGTTTGTTTGTTGTTTAGGCTCACAGTCATTCACAAGCCATTAAAAGCACATAATGACTGCTGAATATGTTGAAAACAAACAACTGTAGTAAGATGCATGGTGAAGGGATTTCTGCAATATTAACTGGGAAAGCATTTGTCTTGCAGGATTTTGACTAGGGTGTGCTTGTAATAGAAATCTATTCCATTAGCATTAGACCCAGCATTCTTAATATAATGATATGGAACATTAAAACAATTATCCATCTTCCATTATCAGATACTATAATCTACTCCACCTACATACCAGGAAAATGCTTTTGCATTATTATCTGGGCATTTTTAAAGATTACTCAACATCATTTTAACACTTTCAAACCTTTCGAAACTTTCTTTTGTTTAAAAGATGGTTTAAATACATTCATTGATAATTTTTTTCAAAGAAGGATATGGAAATATATAGACAAAATTATACAATTAATTAACTAATGAAACTAATTGTTTCATTAATGAAACCAATAGTTTCTAATAAACTAACAGTTTCATTAAGTCAAACTATATATTAAATTAAATCTAACAAACTGAAAAAAATACAATAAAAACAATCATACGATGAGTTATCAATAGCTTTTAATTTCAATTGGATTTCTTAAAATTAAATTCAAATGTTCTAATTCTTCCTCAAGGTATGTATAGACAGACATTTCCAATGTGGAAAAAAATAAATGTAGGGTAAAAGTTGAATCACTTTTAACAGTGAAAGAATCATTCTGAAGTAAACACTGCCGCCTGTACAGAACAGTCTGTGTTTGCAAAAGCAGAAACTTGTTGGAGGCTGTGTGTTTTGGGTGGCTAAAAGGTGGTTACCTAGCAACAACTCCTCCTCCCAAGTCTCCTGGCAGAAGCGGTAGCGTGAGCGTCAGTGGATTGATTATTTGTTTGGTGGATCATGGAAGCACAAATGCAATAATGTGGTAGGGCCTGAATCTCAATCATAAGAAACTTACAGGCTTTTTATTTTTCAGCGTAGGGTCTGCTACCCACTCCTCATCAGGTGCTGTTAGATGCTGTTGGTTTAAAACTAAAATGTTATTAATCAAATTAAAATGAGGGACACTTCAGACATTTTAATTTATAACCTTTCTTTTTAGTTTGCTTACATGCTTACAAAGCAAGCAATGAAATAGTTACTATAGTCACAATAGTATTAGCTCTGGGCAAAAGATAATCCTATCACAATGTGTCCTCAGAAATAAGACGGCACAGAATGGGGTGGGTTTCTGCAGAAATAGCGTTTGAATAGTCTAGACAGGTTATAGATGACAGCATTTTACCATCTGAAGGAAAAATTGATGCAACACTAATTTATATAGACCATACACTTCTGTTTATAACAAATGAGTTTAACCATATGTTAGCAATAACTTAGCTGGAAAACATACAGTTTAGTCTACCATACATTTGGTCTACCTATGATATGCATTTCTAATAAATGCCACTATCTCATTAATCTAATGGAAGCCTATTCCCAGGAATGATCCCCCTAGGTACATGCATAACTGACTAAACAGGTAATCTGCTTAAAATGGAAAGATAAGGACACAATCATAGACCATGCCAGTGTGGGGGTGGGGGGGTGGGTACAGTAAACTAGTTTGTGTGTTTTCATAGCATGAAGATTTAAAGTAAGAAAAAAAAAATTCTTGGAACACTAAAATGCCAAGTATGTGGGAGCAAGTAAAAAGGGAAAGAAAAGATACTGGTTTATAAAATTTTCCATGATGCAAAGAACTGAAGCCAATGTCTCCCCAGAGATCGTCTTTAAGCTCAGGCCGGCTGCTTGCCAATGTGTAGGGCCCTGTCACTTGTACAGTAGCTTTCTGAAGCTCCCTCAGTATCCCTTCCTCCCACATCCCAGCACACACTGAATGTCATCTGCTTATTGAGCTCCAGAGCAAAGGAATTCTTTGAGGAGCAATAACTGACAGTTGGAGTTACAGACTGAGTCCTTTCTTTTGAAAAAATTGTGCAACATTTGTTTTGAAAAGGCATCACTAGTCAAATTAATCAGAATCAGACAACATGTTTTCCCCAGTTCTTCTTCCCCAAGAATATCATTAGCTTTTTTTAAATAATTACATTTTTCCCTTGATAATAACCAATAATAATCAGTGTTATTTTAGATTTTTGGTATGATTGTTGTAACTATTTTGCACAAGCCTATTAGAAGTCAAGCTTTAAACCATAAATGTCAATCCAGAAGGAGTCTCATTATATGCAAAAGTCATAACTGACAATGAGGTCTGAATACAGAAGGGATTATTCCCATCTGTTTCTAAGTGCTTTAACTGGTCAAATGTCAGATACTAAAGGGAAGAAAGCTGACAGATTAGGAAGGAGCAACAGCGTCAGCATTAGTCTATTAGTTTAGAGGAATAATTTATTGGAACGTAAGGGATTATAGTGAAAAATCTATCTTTTTGAATGGATCAACTTGCAGTGGATTTTTCTAAGCACAAGTATCATTTGTATAACATGTCAAAGGAAATTTAGAAAGCAAAAAAATATATTCTTGCGTTTTGCAATTGGCCACTTGATGCAGACATTTTTCCTCTGTAAATCATATCATTCTGGTAACTCAGAGACGCATTTTTATTCATCTAGGTAATCAGGAGATTTCCACATTAGAAACTGACGGGGATCAATGGTGGGGTTCATCTCCGGGTGCCTCTGAACAGCAACGCTAATCTCGAGTAGCCCGATAGTTAAAACAATTGATGAGTATGTGTTGAATCCTCAAGAGAAGAGAGAGGAAGCAAGAGGGAGGGGGGAAAGGAGGGGAGGAGGGCAGGTGCTGATTTCAGCCCTGTAGCGTCAGGATTGCGTCAATTCGGGTTTCAGCCACGTCTGGAGTCTCGGAGACGAGCTTCTCAGAAGAGCCAAAACAGGAACAGGGGCGGCAAATCACCGAGCGAGGGCGAGTGGACCTCCCTCCTCGCCTCCTCCCTGTTCCAGGCGCTGGTCCCCTGGGCTCGCGCTGTTGTTTTCAGGACTCGGGAAGCCAGCGCTTCAGATCCAGGCAAGTGAATCAAACCAGGAGGTTTTCTGTTCAGCACCTCGGACAGAACACGCAGTAAAAAAATGGCTCCGATCACTAACAGCCGGGAAGAATTTGGTAAGCAAGTTACTCAACTTATGGCTGCGGTTGTTCCTTGAATATTCCGGGGTGGGCTGTGCTCCGCACCCCCGACCCCCGCTGGATGTTGAATATAGATTTACCAGGTAGTTAATCGGAAAGGAAAATGCGGACACCAAACAGGCGTTTGTGGCTTATTTTTGCCGTTTTGGTTTTGTTGCGGGGAGTGGGGGGGACGTTTCCCTTTTCTGGGTGTCTTTCTCTTTAAAACTGCCTTCTGTTAGAGTTCACCTTCAAGAAGTTCCTAAATGTTCAGGAAGCTTTGTAAATTACAGCATGTGCTAAGTAAAGGCAAGGGGGTCTGTCGTTCCTAAGTTGGTTTTATTTATGTTGTAGGTGATTGTTATTTCTAGGTAAACCCGTATTTTATCAGGGAAAGCCAGATATATGTATCATTAATAGGGGTTTCATCCTCGTAAGCATAACTTATATACTGAGAGCTTGAGATGTGTATTTTATTACAGAGTGTACCAGATGGATGTTTGTCTCTGCTGTGTTTTTCTTGTATTCTTGAAATGTGTTGCTAGTGAAAGACACAATTATATGGTAGTGGAGTTAAAGGGACTTTCAGAAAGACTTGCTCAGCCTATTTTATTTTGCTGGTGAGGTAACAGAAAACTAGAGATGTGGGGAATGTTGCAGGTTGCACAATTAGCTCAAAGCAGCTGGAAACTATGAATTGGGGCTCTCATTTTCCAAGTCAGTTTTCCTTTTTCTGTACTGAATTTTTTTGCACCATGGCTCTTTTCTCTATTTCAGAAAACAAAATTAAGTGCACTTCTTAGAACAAGCAATATTTTTAGGTCCTGCTATATTCCAAAGGCAAGAGATCTGAGTTGTACTTACTTTGCAAGTATTTTTTTTTTTAAATCATGGAATTCTATGGAAGTTTGTGAGTAGGGTGAGTAGGAGTGATATCTACAGATACATGATAATTGTTATTAAATGATTAACACGGATACAATCTTTGGGATCCTCTCAGTAGGAAATGCATAGAAAGTAGGTGAATTTTTCCATGTTTTATTGACTGTTTTGCCATTTGATATATGTTTCAAACAGAGACAGTTTGTGACATTATAGCCATAAATGAGTTTTGCTCACAGCCTTTCAATTGAGTTATTGGGTTATTTTGTTGTGATATTTAGTCCCAATTATTTATTTGAAATCAGAAAAAAAATAATAATACTGGGGCATTTTTAGAGACAGTGCTAATGAAACTATGTTCTAGCACGAGCTATCAGTCTATTTAGAAAGAAATCATGTTCTGCTGCTTTTATTGTCCTTCTTACATTGGATAAAGAATTGTCTTAGTTTATGACTTTGCTTTTGCTCCCTTGCCTTGGATCATTAGAGTCCCGGAGTGGGGGTGGGTGGATTTTTTTCCACAAAGACTTGAATAAGAAGAAAAAGAACTGAAAAGCTGATACTAAGTTTAGCTGAATATCTTTAGCTCTTGCCTCATTCCATAACATTCACTGTATTTTTTTTTCTATTTGGGGAATTCAGAGATTTATTTCATCTTTGGATGTTTCAGTTTCTTTACATCAATAAACTACAACACTTTTTGTTGTTATCATTTTGCTTGGTTTTTTATCTTCTTCGATGTTTCTCTTATTTATCTTTTCTTAATCTTATATTTTCTAAGTTCAATTTTGTGAATATGAAGTAGGTAAGCAAAAGATCTGGGGAGTGGGGAAGGGAAGTAACAAAAGATTGGGCTTCTTGGGGTTATTTAGAAAAGTCTCAACCCTTTCTGTACTGGGACGTTTGATTTTATTATTTGCTATTTGAAATTAAAAATGTATTGAAAAAGAAATATACATAATGTTACAGTACTTATGTTCACTTTTGTTATAATAAATATTGACTCAATTGATGCACTAGGTCCAGATATGGCAATCTTTTAACGACACACTTTACTAATCGTTTCTTAAAGAAATATGGTTGTATATGAAACCATATGCATAATAAATACTACCTAAGATTAGTAATTTAATGTGCTCTTATTCAAGGAAGTAATGTCAATTTCAATTTGATTGCTATTTCCATGTGGAAATGTGCTAGGAAAAAATTCAGTTATAGATAAAATTGAACTCGACATTATCTATCCTCATTATTCTCATTTCATATTAAGGAATGATGATTCCTATATAACCGTTGTTCTGTTTTTACCGTATTTAAGTGTAATTGATTTGTAGTTTGGATAAGTCAGTGTTTTCTTTACAGATTTGGACTTGGAATACAAGATAGTGTTGTAAGTTATATAACATTAGCATCCTGTTGCTCTTTTTTGTTGTTTTCTTCCCCCTAATATATGTAATTTATTTTCCCAATGTTCCATAATTGGGATAAAATTATAATGAGTTTGGGGCAATGGCAGATACTGTTCCACTGTTTATTTTTATAATTTGTATAACTTTATGGGATGTAATATTCTGTACTTCCTTAAAATTGTGTGAATCACTGAGTCACTAGGTTTTGGCTGTTTGAATCCTGGGGACCTAACGCACTACTAAGAATACAGAATCATTTAATCTTTGAAGAATGTGCATTTAGTGTCCCATAGTAAGAATTGATGCTTCTAGAAAGACTCAAAGCATCAATAAAAATATGAAATTAGTTCTGACCCATCATGTTGTATTTGATTCATGTTACCTGAAAAAATAGGTCAGGATCATTAAGAATCTCCCCCTATCTGACCCAAGCCTACTTTCATCTTTTAATTTTATTGGTGAAACACAGCTGAAATGAAGGAGCTTCTAGTCCATTGTATTTTTTTTTCTATGTGTTATTCAGGGGATGTGTTTATACCTGAAGCTAATACAAAATATGTACATCATTCATATGCAGAATAGTTGGAAAGTGATTCAATCTGTCCAACCTAAAGCAATTGCCTTTACTATTATGCTTTTCAAGTAGGCTCATGTCTCCATCTCTGCTACTTTAATGGATGCTATTCATCATTTAATTTTTCAGATGAAATCCCCACCGTTGTGGGGATCTTCAGTGCATTTGGCCTGGTCTTCACGGTTTCTCTCTTTGCATGGATCTGCTGTCAGAGAAAATCATCCAAGTCTAACAAGACTCCTCCATACAAGTTTGTGCATGTGCTTAAGGGAGTTGATATCTACCCTGAAAATCTAAATAGTAAAAAGAAGTTTGGAGTAGATGATAAAAATGAAATAAAGAATAAGCCAGCAATGCCAAAGAATTCATTGCATCTAGATCTTGAGAAGAGAGATCTCAATGGCAATTTTCCCAAAACCAACCTCAAAGCCAGCAGCCCCTCTGATCTGGAGAATGTGACCCCAAAGCTCTTTTTAGAAGGAGAAAAAGAAGCAGTTTCCCCTGATAGCTTAAAGTCCAGCACTTCCGTTACTTCAGAGGAGAAACAAGAGAAGTTGGGAACCCTCTTCTTCTCCTTAGAATACAACTTTGAGAAAAAAACATTCGTGGTAAATATTAAGGAGGCCTGTGGCTTGCCAGCCATGGATGAGCAGTCAATGACCTCTGACCCATACATCAAAATGACAATCCTCCCTGAGAAGAAGCATAAAGTGAAAACCAGAGTGCTGAGAAAGACCTTGGATCCAGCTTTTGATGAGACCTTTACATTTTATGGGATCCCCTACACCCAGATCCAAGAATTGGCCTTGCACTTCACAATCTTGAGTTTTGACAGGTTTTCAAGAGATGATATCATTGGGGAAGTCCTTATTCCTCTCTCAGGAATTGAATTGTCTGATGGAAAAATGTTAATGAGCAGAGAGATCACCAAGAGAAATGTTAGGGTAATTCATTTTGAGTGCTTAAAGTATTTATAAACAATCTTTTATGTAGCTTTTTGTGTCAAGGGGATTTTTCATTAAAATGATAAGCTTGTACATATCATTCTCACCATGTTTAAATATTATTAATTATAATCAAATGAAGAGCAAGGGAATAGAGCAGATGAAAGAAAATTTAACCCACAACTGAAATATTCACACCATTTTAATAATATAAAATAAATAGGCATTCTTTATCAATAGATATTTAAATATTATAATGTTAATTTCTATCATAAGTATTTTGACAAAGACTAATACTTTAAAATACAGGCAAATATTTACTATTCATAAGCAAGTTAACAAAGAGGGTTCAAGGTCAGCATAATTGAATCTGAAATTTAAAATTAAATCAATTCTTCCTGAGGATTTGGAAATTGTATTGACTTTCCATGGAATTGCTTTTCAAGGAGGAAGCATCATATCATATTCAATTATAAATGTCCATCTCTAAGTAGTATGACAGGAAGTAAGTTACTTTGTAGTTATACCACTCTGGTAGTTCTAAGCTTATTAGAAAATGATATCAATGAAACAAATTTTATCTATTTTCATTTTTAAAATCAAATTCAGTTGATCCCATAGTTTCAAATTTCAGAATGACCTGTGTCTATAATGGTAAAATTTACAGAACACAATGCACATTAATTAATGTTTCTTAAGAGTCATAGTGTCTCAAAGCTGAAAATAACTTAAGAGCTTACTTTGACCATTCCTTTTCCTCCTATTGAAATTAATGAAATTATTTAGAACACCTGGATTTTTTAGTGGCACAGTAAGAATAAAGATCTGTCTCCTATTCTTACTCTCCTTGGAATACTTAGTAATACAAGCTGCCCCATGTCAGCTGTTGTATAAATATATTGCAGTTTTTGGAGTTCTGCCACAGTCAGCATTCTTAGTTATAACCAAGCCCCACGTGGTTACCTTCAGTTAAAACTTCTGCTTTGCATTCTTGGTCCTCTAACCTAATGTTTTTTAAAACTACAAATCAAATGTAAGTATCATGCAAAGAAGGTATAGTATGATAATGTTTAAAAACATTGTATTGAAACTTCAGAATTTTCTCCAGTACTGTAACTCTTCCCTTGGCTTAAATGGAGACATGAAAATGTAGAGAAGGCAGATACTGTTAACTATTTCCTCCCTCTGCATCTGGATAGTGGTGGAGGTCAAATTAAGTCTTACTTGATCTGAATTCAAATTCTAAAAATGTCAATGCTACAGATATTCTCAAACTTAACCTGAGTCATTTGACTTCCCACAGATTAATTAAAATAATTAAGTAATTTTTTGATATTAGTAAATTCAAAAAGTAGCTGTATCACTACAAAACAAAAGCTAAAAATATTCTCATGTAGGGTATACGTCAAATAACCTAAACCTTTCTAAGGGGTGTGGCCAACTCTGAGCAAATGTTAACATTCTGTAGTACTTACAAAGACCACAAGATGGCAGGCAGTTGTTTTAGGCAGTGATGGTACCGCACAAAAGAATTTACTCTTCCATTCCTTAGCATGTTAAAACAGAAATAAGTAGGAATGTTACATTTCAATAACAATGTTATTATGTTGCTTTAAAAACGTCAGTGGAAGTACGAACTTTAAAACTAAAAAAAAAATACTAAAAATACTTATACCACATTTCTCTGTCTTTAGAAGTCTTCAGGACGGGGTGAGTTACTGATCTCTCTCTGCTATCAGTCCACCACAAATACTCTTACGGTTGTTGTCTTAAAAGCTCGACACCTGCCTAAATCTGATGTGTCTGGACTTTCAGGTAAGAATGCTTCTGAAATGCTGATGGCATTGTATAAGTGGTTAATATATTGAGCAAATTAGTTAATAACTAACACTGAACTATAACTTTTGTCTTGCCTTTTATTCACAATCACAAGTGATGTGACTGTTTCTCTGGCTCCCATCTATTGAAATAACCCTTCTATTATATTTTGTGATCAATTATCTAATTTTTTATGTATCTTCTTTAAGAATTAGTTTCTAGTTTTGTAACTAATTTTACAATAAATGAAACAAAACGATGAAATGCCAAATTATCGTCATATAGAATGATTAGAAAGAACATGATCTATGAGTTAAAAATGATCTCAGTTCAAATCCTATCCTTTCCACTTCTTAGCATAGTATTAATGGGTACTAGCTGAACATAATAATGCTGACCTTAAAGACCACTGTGGAGATCAGAAGCCTGTACTTCCTTAAAATGTAGTATCATCTAGTGCCATCATCATCATCATTCTTCTTCCTATTGTTAATCCGTGATAGAAGTTGAAAACATGGTTTAAGATTAAGATTAAAGGTTAGATTAGATTAAAGGTTAAAATTAATTCATCTGGCTCAACCAGAGAAAGGCAAAAATCCACATGCTAGGGTTTTCACAAAGAAGGTCAACATAAGAAATCAAAGGTAAATCAAAGGGGTGATTAAAGAACTACAGGAAATAAAACATATAACAAAACAAAACAAAATCGTCATTGTTGTTATCATAGAGTTGAGATCACCATTCAGCAGAAAAAGTAGTCTAAAGTCAGAAATATAAAAACACTTACTCAGTGAAGTTACATGTTGTCTAACTTTTTTCCTTCCATTCCATTCCCTGGACTGAGTTATTGGGAATCAGAAAACTTCCAAAGAACATTCTATTTTCTCCCCTTTTGTGAGAATTCCTAACATTAGAATTGCTTCCCTTTTTCTGATTTAGAACTGCGTTGACTCATGTAGCATATTCTTCCTTATTTTCAATGTTGCTGACAAGAGAGAAGCCAGGTTTTATCCATATCATCCATTTGCTCTGACTCACTTTCATGGTAATCACATCTTAGGGACATGGCATGATCTCTAAGGGCACCACTACCTTGAGAACAGCTCTCCATCCTGTGTCTGTCCTTTTAATCCCTGTTATGTACCATTTCAGATCCCTATGTCAAAGTGAACCTGTACCACGCCAAAAAGAGAATCTCCAAGAAGAAGACTCATGTGAAGAAATGCACCCCCAATGCAGTGTTCAATGAGCTGTTTGTCTTTGATATTCCTTGTGAGGGCCTCGAAGAAATAAGTGTTGAATTTCTGGTTTTGGATTCTGAAAGGGGATCCCGAAATGAGGTGATTGGGCGGTTGGTCCTGGGTGCAGCAGCAGAAGGAACCGGTGGTGAGCACTGGAAAGAGATCTGTGACTACCCCAGGAGACAGATTGCTAAGTGGCACATGCTCTGTGATGGTTAGCAATCTCGCCATGATTTGGAACTTAAGGATTTTTACTAGGCAAGGAGCAATTTTCTTTCTTTCTCTATTGGATTGCAACCTTGTGACAGAAAGCTATCTTTTTGTTATTGTTGTTGTTAAGAAATGGATTGAATTAGTAGACCAGAAAGTAACTGCAAGTGTGTATCATGATAATTTCCCCCTTTCTTAGAGGAGTTGGATAAATTTTCATAAGATATTCAATTTCCCCTACAGGTTGCCAGTGACATAAATAGGAATAGGCAAGCATTTTATGACTACTGCACTAGAATCCCGAGTGAGAAATGTGACAATTCCATTGGCACATGTCACAGTAAATCCATGTGACCGTTGAATCTGAGAATGAGAAGAATGACTTCTCTTATGAAAATTCATCCATTTTTCTTCTGGTTGGGGAAATAAATTTTTCTTTAAACCCAAAGATATTAAGGAAATGTTATCTAGTTTGTTTTTATTAATTATGTTATATGTAAATGCTTGTCCTGCACATAAAGGTATCTGGTCATTTCTCTTTGGTTTTTAATTATTTGCTACAATTTTATCATGAAAGGAATAACTTTGGGTGCATTTTAAGAGGATAGTGAACGAACTGAAAAATTATTTTATCAAAGGGCTGAGTTGAAAACACTGTGGCTGAAATACGATTTTTCTCCCCCTAAGGTTACATGTGAGTCAAAATGTTGTAAAATATAACCTCACATAAGAACCATGGCCTTGAATTATTCACTGCCTGTCACAAGCTTCAGTGTGGCCTAAGAAACCCTTATTTACCTTCATGAAGTTGTAGAACTATCTTTTGGATAAAGTAAACTTTAGCTAGAAATCCACTTAGGAGCGGTGTTTTCTTTTTGGAATTGTACAGTATGGAAATGTACTTTCAAGGCCGTCCTTTGTACCCAGAATGGGCATGGCCATCTAATCTTTCATTTTACTGGTTTCTTTTTTCCCCAGAGAAAAGACTGAGCTACTATTTGAAAAGAAAAGAAAAAAAAAGAAAGAAAAGAAAAGACTGTGAACTTTTATACATTCCCAGACAGAAAGTGTTACTTACCCCAACAAAGGAATAAGACCAAAAAATAGTTAGAGCAAGTCTAATCTAATTGACATATGTTCACACGAAATATACTAACAGGCTGTCAAATTAGCACAAAATAGAATGTGTTTCATTATCTTTTCTAGGCAAATTTGTCTTGAGCTGTTGTCTGTAGAACAGTTTACAGACTTGTGTCTTGTATCCTTTTTCAGTGCCAGGGTTCTGAAATTCATTCAAAACCAGTTAGCATAAAGCAGCACCCTGTGATCACTTGGAGACAATTAACTTGAGTGTATTCACTGTATTTGAGTTCTTAGAGAAGTGTGAGTGGAACTTGGGTGTGCTTGACTTACTAAATATGCAAGTTAGAAATAAAATCTACTGAAAAATTTACATTTGGGGTCAGGTTTTGTGTCAGTACTTTAGCAGTTTTTGAAAATGTGTTTGATATCACAGTGTTTGTAAATTCTATGACAATGCATTTTCCAAATAACTTACACATGCTTTTTATGACTATGCCTAATGTAAAAAAGAAATGTATGACATTCTGTATGTACAAAGATCGAAAATCAACCTCTTTTCTGTGCTTTAAGACAAGTTTGAGATTTAAAAAGAGGATTCCTCAATCATTGTCTTCATTCCACTGCAGAGTCACCTCACAGCATCTTGGTCCACTTGGCATTTCTGTGAAAGCAACCTGAAGTGAACTAAGGATAGTCAGTGTGTATCTGGGGAAGGCACATGGCCCGCTGACGTATGTAATTTTCCAATCCTGGGCCATGGGATGGAATATATTTTGGAGCTCTGAAAAGATGCGAGGGTTAAGGGTAGGTATTCATTGCAGCAGCCAGAAGTTAATGGTGGTACCAGCTAAAGTATAGCTGTTGGGAGAGGGAGATCTTTTTTTTTTTTTTTTAAGTGGAACAATGAAACTAACAACAAATACTTTTAAAATTACAAGAAAAAATTGTAAATAGTTTTTAGCTTTTAACCTTTAAAGTGTTTTTGAGTGTGACAAGTTGAGTAAAACTCTTGGGAAGTGGTTTTAAGGAAAGAAAGGAAATTAAAAAAGAACAGGATTGAAACAGCCAGGGAGATAAATGATCTCATCATTTCTGAAAGTTGTACTGTTTTATAATGTATTACAATATCAATGTGAATATCTTGAATTCTGTTACTAATTCTGCACTGTATTAAACATGTAAATTAATTGTTTGTCTGATTAGCCAACCTAGCCACCCTAAGCGGGAGGTATACATGTTTGAGAAACTGTGTAATTCAGTAACTGACTTGTTCTGATGTTGTAACTCAATAGAAGTGATTTGGAAGGAAGCATGGAGTACGCAACGGTGTCTGTTCCTTTGTGCCAGCTCTGTATGATGTTTGTAAGACCATGTTTGTAACACATGAATAAATCGCTGCTTTTGCCCAACCCATGTCAACTCAGACTTTTTGCTAATGGACTCTGTAGTAAGGCTTCTCTTAGTGCTAACTGAAGTTTCAAGTTTGCCTAATAAACCTCCCGGCACACATTAGTGAACAGTAGTGGCTGAGCACCAAGATCTTCCATACACTTTATTTATTTATTTTTATCATTTATTTACTTTTTTATTCTAGTTTATTTTTTATTAAGTCATTCGTACATAGATCACAAATACATTTATGCCATCATAAGATTCAATGTGTTGATTATTTGTACAAATGGGAATGCTTACATCCTACTAAGCAACATAGCCTTCACCACTTTTACCCCATCACAGGGTTAAGACATTTATGCTCTACACCTGATAGATCCAACTTGTACTTGCAATATGCTCCATAGGTGTGATTCGCCTACCAACACTCCCTCTATTGTCCCACCCCCTCCCTTCCCCTCTCCCTCCCTTTCCCTTCCATTTCTTTCTTTCTTTTTTTTTTTTTTTTGAGACAGAGCCTCAAGCTGTCCCCCTGGGTAGAGTGCCATGGCATTACAGCTCACAGCACCCTCCAACTCCTGAGCTCAAGCGAGTTTCCTGCCTCAGCCTCCCAAGTAGCTGAGACCACAGGCACCGGCCACAACACCTGGCTATTTTTTGGTTGCTGCCATCGTTGTTGTTTGGCGGGTCAGGGCTGGATTCGAACCCACCACCTTAGGTGTATTAGTTAATAAAATGGCATGAAAATGGAAGCCTCATTTCTTCCAAAGGAGGGGAAATAACATAGGACATCTGCAACAGCTAAGGTGAGTGTTAGCCGTGAGATCCACCACCAGATGATCAGACATTTTTTTACCCCTCTAGTCTGTAGGTGTCAATGGCAATCACTGGAAAAAATGATCTTGTAAGTGCAATAACAACTAGAATGTGTTGCCATTACATTTTGTTTTATAATGAATATAATAAAAGAGTACTACACAGCTCAAATCCTATTAATTTTATTGAGTACATCAGAGTTAGTTATTACATTTAAACATTCAAAAACATTTTAAGAATGCCTATCTGCTAAAAGCAACCAGAAACATTGAGGAGATTTTCTATGGGACTTAATCATTAGGAAAATGATAATTGAAACCACAATATAATTCACTGCACACTTGTTTGAAGCAGAAAATAAAATTTTTAAACTTGCCAAGTGCTGGCAAAAATGCAGATGAAATGGATATCTTCTGCACTACTGATAGAAATGTGAAATGCCCAGCTGCTTTGGAAACAGGCTCCCAGTTTTTTTTTTTTTAATTAAATCATAGCTGTGTACCTTAGCAGGTCAATATAGCCTTCACAGTGTTTTCTTAGCTACTGTGTTAAGACATTTATATTCTACACCTAGGAAATTTCACATATACCCTTGTAAGATGCACCATAGGTGTGATCCTACCAATTACTCTCCCTCCACCCATGTTGCCCCCTCCCCTCCTCTCCCTCTCCCCTTTTCCCTTCTTCTTGGGCTATAATTGGGTTATAGCTTTCATAAGAAAGCTATAAATTGGTCTTATAGTAAGACTGAGTACATTGGATACTTTTTCTTCCATTCTTGAGGCTGCCACTTTTTAAAAAAATAATTAAAAACACACATACTACATGATTCAATAATTGCACTCCTAGGTACTTACTTAAGGGTAATGAAAGCATATGTTTATATGAGACTTGCTCATGGAATTTCATAGCAATTTTATTGGTAGCAGTTAAAAAATCGAATGAACATAGGTGTTTATCACCGGATCGATGGACAAGTAAATTGTGGCACAGCCACATGGTGGAATACTGTTCAGTGATATAGTGAGTGACCCCTTGATACGTATGAGTGGATAGTATGATAAAAAGCAGATTGATGTATACATGGAGATGGAGGAGGAGGTGTAGAGAGTGTGAACAAGAAAGACAAAAAGGGTCAGGAGACAATTTTTGAGATGGCGGATATGCTCATTGTCTTGATTATACAGATCATTTCATGAGTGTATATATTACCAAAATGTATACAATTGTATGGCTTAAAAGTGTGTGTTGTGTCACACGTAAATTATACCTCAATAAAGCTATCAAGGAAAAAAGCATAGATAGGAAGCCAATTGTAACCAAAAACTAAAAAAGGAATAACAATACTAACATCACCACCAGAAATATGATTCCTGAAAATTATGACATTATACTTTGGAGGCGGGTTTTTTATTTTCAAGGTACAGCTTCCTAAGAATGCAAAAATTGCAAGATTCCTTTCTAAAAGTCATCAGAGATAGTTCCTAAGTAATGATGCCACCAAATAATTGTTCATTTAAATACATGTTTTGTATATCTTTATTTCTATTTTTAATAAACTGCTTTTAAAATTCAATATTATTTTATCATTATATGAAATGTTTACATTGTTCTACAGTTAAATTTACAATAAGGATATGTTAACAGAAAGCCACCTTCTATTTATATGCCCAATCGGTTCCCTACTCTCACATATAATGACTTTTAAATGTTTTGGTGTAGTTCTTCTCATATTTAATACAGCTAAACTTATAAATACATATATAGAGATATAGTCACATAATTTGTTTATTAAAGGAATAAAAGCTTGCAGTATACATTTTTTCCTACCTTTATTTTCACGTATTGCATCCTGAAAGTCATTACCGACTGCTAATAGAGACACCCTTCATTTCTTGAAAGCTGTGTGGTGCTCTTTTATTGCATTCATTATAAATGTATGATGATTTACACTTAACTGAATCTGTGGATATTTGGGAACATGGGAGAATATGTGCTCATTCTCTCTAAGGTAAGCCCCTCCTAAGAAAGAACTATGCATTTTAATGATTTTTATACATGTATTTTCACAGCAGATAGGCTGGAGTAGTAGCAGATACGTCAGGGTTTTGCTTATAATAAGCTCAATGAATATTCATTTAACTAATGAAGTTTGAGCCACCATAAATGTCAGATTTGAATAAAATTTAGAAATAGTATTAGAAAAAAAATAGTCATTCCACATGAGTCAGGGAGGAAAAGCAGGAGCATGCGGGAAGTATTGCTTTAGCACCAAGGACATTCATGGTCTATTTATCCAGTGAAGAATCAGTAAAGACACACAATGCTTGGATGAGAACTAAGCACTGTTCTCACCCCCAAATCGTTCCTCTGACCCAGGTTGGAAACCACACTTATGATATTGGTGCTGTTGTTGTTTCTAGTGCCAATAACCCCACTCTGTACTCGAGCTCAGTTGCTTAAAGCTCATACACTGGCTTGATGAGGACTTTCTCTGATACCCGCTGTTGTATCCCATCTGTTAGTGGTAGTAGGTAACCCAAACATTTACTAAGTTCAATGTTAAAACTTAATAATATGTATAATTCATTTTCTAATTTTTACTACCTCAATAAATCCAAAACACAACACAAACATAGGTAATATTTCTCTAGTTCTACTGATGATACAGACAAACCTCGGAATGTTATCTAATTTAAAACCACATGGTCACAAAGA
>CAUYQV010033551.1:0-20323 GCA_963574575.1 Galagoides demidoff | reverse complement strand
CTCAATCAGCTAAGGCGCCAGCCACATACACCTAAGGTGGTGGGTTCAAATCCCCAGCCTGGGCCCGCCAAACAACAATGATGGCTGCAACCAAAAAATGGCCGGGCGTTGTGGCGGGCGCCTGTGGTCCCAGCTACTTGGGAGGTTGAGGCAGGGGACTCTCTTGAGCCCAGGAGTTGGCGGTTGCTATGAGCTGTGATGCCATGGCACTCTACCCAGGGGGATAGCTTGAGGCTCTATCTCAAAAAAAAAAAAAAAATACCATTGCACAGATTATGGTTTGCAAATGGGAGTTGTCAGGCATTTGTATGTTTTAAAAAACTTCTCTCCCCTTCCCATTTTAATATTTATTCAATGTTGGGAATAAAACAGAAGGCACTATTTAAAAGATGGGATGAGTTTATCAAAGCAACCCCTTCACAGTTCCATCAGTTGGTGGCATTTTTCTCATGCGTAATTTCCCTGTACGTGGCTCCTGCTGTTCTCATCACTCTTGAGGGGCTGCTTGGTATCGTTCATCACATACATTTAATGCATAACGCTAACATAATACATTGATTCCAGATAGAAATATTTTACAGTCACAAACAGATGAGACAAGAACCACGTAGAAATAAAGATGAATTATTGTCTGGGCAGGGCTTGAAAACTGTCAAGTTTCAAAAAAAATTTTTTTAATCATGTTTCCTTTTTTCTTCTCCCCAGGTTTTCATTATAAGCAGTAAAAACCTAGGAATCTGCTTCAAAAACGGACTCACTATAGCAAATATTACTGGATGATACAGAATTCATTTCACAACTTATTTTTTCTTCCCATATTTTTGCATTCCTGGGATTTATCCTCAATCGTGAATATTTTTGACCGTGAATATTTTTAATTCATTTTATATTTTGATTATTTGTGATCACTTGGGTAGTATAAGAAAATGTTGCTTCTGAATATTGGCGGTTTCTGTGCTATGTATACTTCCTGGGACGTAGTGTCTAAGAGCTCTGTCAAATGCCATCTTGTGAGGTATGGAGTACTGGTAACTAGGGACTAGTCTTTATTTAGCAATTTGAATTTTATGGAGATGAATGTTCACAGTAAAAATAATGTTTGGATGCAATGCAGAATAAAGGAATATAAGAAATAGCTTTTTGGTGCATTAGTGTATGATATTTTTTGAAGGATAGAGCCTTGGCTTTTTGTACTCTTCAGGAAAAGAAAAAAAATACAAGTATTTAAAAAGAAACACTTGGAACAATTGAAATATGTTATTCTGATCGCATGGACTATAAGATTTTGTGTATCCTTCTAAACCTTCTACAGAAATGGCCTAGATAGTATTATTGAATACTTGCTCTTCTTTTGCTTCCTCGATAGCAAGGGCAGTGGACCATTTATTAGTATTAATTGGCAAAAATGTAATTCTTTGACATTTTAACTCAGATCTATGCAAAGTCAACTGAAAGTGAAAACTTTATATCTCTTCTCTTTTTTTACATTTACTCGTAGAGCCAAGGGAAATGGAATTGAAGACAGTTACATAAATACTGATGCCGTCTCTCTGGAAGTAGACTGAAGTTTTTCTCTTGCCTAACGTCATAGCAGTACTTGTTGGCAGCTTCTCAATAATGTCTTGTTTAACCTGCTGGTAATTAGATTAATTCGACACAAAGTTGAATTTGATGAAGTGGTTCTTTATTCAAATATTTGGTTTTATACATTTGTTAATGGAGATTGTATTCGTTTGTGTAAGACCTTTAAACTTATCTTTAAGAAATTTAGAGTCTTTGTATATAGCTGCTAACCTCACGGAAATGTTTATTTTTCCATGCTTTTTAGTTAACATAAATGGCAGTCAAAATATACAAACACACACACGCAGACCATCATATATATATGTGTGTGTGTGCGTATATGTATATACATATTGTACACACATCTGCACATATGTACTACGTTTCAGCTTGATTTTTTGTTATTTTTCATTGTAAGAATCTGACATTGTTGGCATTTCAAGATGGCTTTTAGGAAAGAATTACATAGGTCACTAGAGAAAAAGTTATTAATTTTTCCCCCCATTGGGAATTGCCTTCTGTTTGCCTTATCTTTTCACATGTCTGTAAAGTTGGGCAATATTCAGGAAGCTATTTAGAACAGTTTCTCAGAGTGGATTTAGATCATTGTTTTGGGAAAGATTTTTAGTTTCATAAAGTTTTTGGATTGCAGGAACTTGAGTAAGAGGGATATAAGAGTTAAGTTCAGGGCACATGATAATCTAGAAAGATAATCTCTATTCCTTTAGGGATATAGTCATTTTGGAGAAATGGAAAAGAAAAATAACAGGATTTTATATAACTGTGATGAAATGAATAAAGGAAAGTCTTCGTCTATTTAGAGAATGGGAGACAGAGTGGAGGTCCTGGCCTTAAGTTAAATTCCAGATAGTGCTTTTGATATTCAAAGCTTAGGCCTTACTGAATTATAGCAATGCTGTATTTTTCTTTAGCTACCCTATGATTTGTTCTTAAAAGGGTTTTTTTAGTGGTATCTTTAAAGAAGAAACACATGTATGTTTATTTGATAATTAGGAAAATGGGCAACACCATTTGCCATATTTTTATTTTATAAATGTTTATTTTTCTATCTCATACAATGATCAGTTTTACTTTAAAAATTATGTATTTCATCTGTTTCTCATATACTTCATCCAATCATATTTATTATTATAAAATGTTAACTGGAGATACTTCATTCAAAAAAAATGTTAACCCACTTAATACATAACCAGAATGTTAATGTTTCACCTGTCGTAGCGACCAAAGGTGTTACTTCCCTTGTGATATCCAGTCAACATCTGTATTACATATTTGTTACTTTTTTTAGGTTTTTTAAAAATAAGAATTTTAAAATATCCTATCTTTATTTTTTTGTAAAGCAAGCATTTTTTAAGAGTATCAGAGTAATTACTACCTTACGAATAAGGAAATAGAAATCACACTCAATCACTTCAGTCCTCTTGTTTTTTGTCATTCAAATAGTGTGATAATTATCTTTGTGACTGTAGTAGCAACTAATGACTGCATTTTAATGAACTGCCAGGTACTCTTCACTGCGTTCTCTATTCCTTGTCATTTTTATATAAATGTGGAAGCATTTGTTTGCTGTATTCCTGCTTCTGGAACATGGTGCAGTTTAATTTTTAGGCCCACACATATTATGTTTTAATGTGACCATGTAAACTAATACTTCTGGCCTCGTAAAACCTTTCTGTTTCTATATCTGTTCTTTGGATACCAGGTGCCATTAACACCAGTATTGTTGAATAAGCACAAGATGTTATGGAGCCTTATTATTATAAGGCTGTCTGCCATGTACACTCCTGTCCCCTTACTTAACTCTTTGTAAATCCTTGTCTGGGCGTGAGGTTAGATAGAATCAGATTAAATGTTATGACTTGGAAAAGATTTTGACTCTATTGTTGAAAATCTTAGACAAGATTTTGTTGTAGGACTGGCCAGTTACTTCATATGCTTTTAAAAGAACATCGAGATTTTTAGAATGTGACTTTGCGTACTATTGAATTACCATTTCTCAAGTGACTTTACAGTAACCAGCAACATACTAACAAACTATAAAAGAAAAACTATATGATTTTTGATCATAGAGAAACATCTAAAATGAGAAAAAAAGATAGGGATAGATGGTCTCAGGTGGAAAACCTTTTTAGAATGGCAATGGCCATGCAGATCTAGGTCGACATTTTCCAAAATGTGTGAGCTTGGGCCTTGTGTTTATAGAACTCCCTCCAGAAAATTCTGAACCCAACCCATTTCCCCTTTCCTTCTCTGCTTTTTGTGTGAAGTTGAACTGGATGGTGAATAAATTCATTGCTGACTGTTGTCCATCTCATTTCCTCGAAGTTGGAACTTTTCAGTATATAAATATTTAGTTTTTAACTGGTAACTAATTTTGTGTAATACTGCCAGATCTTCTCTAATGTTGTGCCAAGGTAGAAATACCTACTCTAATATGGTGCATTGACTTAACCACTAAAGTGGTTAACATTTTAAAGCCTTGATTTTGAATGAGTGTTGCCTTTGTGGAAAAAATATCACTTTGGGAAATACCAAGAGGAATCATTATTCAGTGATGATTTTCTTAAAAGTTAAACCGTGATGATGGGCTGTAAGATCTTACGCCTAATAAAGGAGTAAGAACCCTGTGTACACAGCTTTCTGAAGACTGAGAAGAGAACAGAGCTGGCAGTGAGGGGATTTTTCTTTTTTGAGAAGACAGTATGTGTGTAGGGAGCCTTAACATCTAAAGGGAACGCTGTTCAGGTAGACTTCACTGTACGTAGTGTGCCATATTCTGATAGCATAGGCTTTGTAGAAACAATCCTAACAAATCAAAACCTGATGTTTCAACAGAAAGAAAAAAGATTTTCACAGAACTTTCTTCATTACTTAGAGCTCTTAGTCAGAGAAGTGACTGTATAAAATGATCCCATTGTGTCCTCATTTCTGGTGGTGCCTGTGAGTCTTAAAGCCATATCTGCTTATCTTACTTAGTAAAAGAATCCTTTTTTCTTCTCAGCCCATGCTAGGGAATATAGGCAGGTAGATGCACAACGGAGGCTGCCCTGTTAATGCTGTTTGGGGCACGGTGTCATCCAAATCTTGGTGGAAGAGTTGCTTTTATTCATGGTGATATGTAAGACTGTTAATTAAGGGGAAGAATCAGAGGCTTTTGCTACTCTCGGCGTTTAACAACTATCATTAGAAATGCTGAAATTGTATTCTAAAGGAGTTAAGAAAGAAAGGGTAAACTGGGGCAATCTCACAGTCACCTTTTTGATGAGTCCCGCACTTCATGCCAACAGTGCCTGTGAGGAGCAGTATTGCCTTGAATTAGTTTGACTCTGACCAAAGCCAGTGAACGTTACTTCTCCTGCTCCTGAACTACAGTCAGCTCTCCATCAAGATAGAACATTCACAGATGATCCCCAAGTTTTCTTGTCATCAGGAGCTTTGGACCTCCTCTCCTACAGAGCGGTGGCTGACCTGTAACATTGATAGGTCTATCATTTTAATCGAAACTGTCAACCTCTGAATAAGCAGTGGTATGACCAGAAAGACTAGCAGAAGGAGAACTTCCTGGCCATATCTTTCCCACCAGCTGATTGCCTCCTGAATAATTGAGAGTTGACTGTCCTTTTCTGTGGTGACTATGTTGAAGATATTTCCAAAGGTTCTGTTGTGCAGTGAAGATGGTCAAATTATCTGTAAGAATCTCACCGACACTCTGTGTATTGAAATGCTCACCATTAACAAAAAAAGGAGAAACCAAACAAAATAGAGATGTTTACTTGAAATGGGAGATTTGCTTATGTGAAGTGTTTCTATTTTATTACTTTTAAGAAAAAATAAACCAGAAAAACTTTTTCTATGTTAGGAGGACACTATAGTAGTTTTTAAAAGTTTTATTTGATGCCACAAACTAAGGCAGTCATGTCGATTTCATGAAAATAGATGGCCCTAAAAACCATTTTCTTTTATCTATATGTGAACACTCCCTAGTAACATGTTCTTAATAGATTTAATATGCATTTGTATAATCTCAGTAAATTAGAAAGTGTTTTTCTCTTTTTGAGTCATTTTTCATAGCATAGAGAACCAACACTGTGCTAGTTTCAACACATCAGGTCAGATAAAGGCAGAATTACTGTGTAGCTTAGTACTCTATTATTATTCATTGCTGAGGTTCATTATATAAAGAATAGAAGAATTGAAAGACAGGGTTTGAGTGACAGTTCTTTCACAAAAAGAGCAATGATAAAGAACAGTGAAGATAGTTGAGAGAATGTACTATAATATGTACTTAAGATACATTTTTATTGGACTGAATTTTCAGACTGTAATTCCTAAAATAGTTTCTAGCTGTTAAACTTGGTAAGAAGGTTTTTGATGTCAAAATTTTTGTACTTCTGATTAAATTGGTCTATGAAGGTCCCATAGGCTGTAACTTCAGCATTTGCTATAAACGGAAAGCCAAATACCCTTTCTCAGAATAGGTATATTTCTTACAGGTGTATATTGGGGAGATAGCGTATAAAAATGATGCTCCAAAATGAGAATTCTCTGTAATGGCATTTCCTCAAAGAAAAAAATCTATGCCAGCATGTAGTGTTTTGAAGAGGTGCTGAATTAAAAATATAGTTTGTTCATATAAATCAAGTTGCTCAGGAAATTTGAGGTGATGTCATTTTTCTTACAATTGGCAAAAGTGGTCTCTTGAAATGGAGAGTACACAGTAGCCTGGCACTTTCATATTCTTTGATAAGTGCCCCGTTGACATTTAGAATATGGTTATGTTTGTAAAACAAAGGAGATACTGTCCCAAGTGCTCATTAATTTGTAGCCAAGCCCTGAGGTCTAGGCAGCTTTGGAGTAGCTATTTCATGGACCTGAACAGAACCTTCATGGAATATGGTTGCCTGTGTGAGGACAGAAAACAGAGGCCACCTCCAACCACATGCCTACTAGAGATTAAGTGCAACTGTGAGGGACACTTGGTGGATGCCTTATCGGGGACCAGCAGTGGGTGCTGGTGGGTGTATATTAATACGTCCCCTTGTGGACTAGGCCGGTGGAGATGGAAACAGTCTTGTTGCAGTTCACCTTCATACAGCACAAGTTGTTCTGCTCTTGGCCTCCTGGAGGAAAGTGGGAAACATGGTGCTTTTGACTTTCATGTGTCTTGGGAGGTTGACGTGGGCAACCCCATTAAGTCACTCTCCAGTGCCCAAGCCTCCTTTAAATCCAGATGTACATCTACATTAATTCATCTATGCAAGTTTATGTTCTCATGGTTTACTTTTTACACCTCATATCACATCAGATTTATTCAATATCAGGTCTCACATTGACATTACAAATAATTTTTAAACCAAAGTATTGTATACGTCTGTGTGCTTTGTTTTCCTGTATGGTTTGACCAAGGTAAACACAAATCTTGTCCTTCTCTCTTAATAAAGTCATTAATTTGTTAAGTCAATGGTCTCTATCTCATGCTTTCTTTACTTCATTCAAGGACTTATGAATTTATGTTAATATTACTGGATTTTTTTTTCTTACAAAATAGCCCTAATATAAGTCTGTGTTTAGTAATAGTAAAATTTCTCCTTACTCTGGTTTTGTCCACTTTCTATAAACATGTATAACATGATACTGATGCCTAGGATATTTATTCCCAACAAAGACTTCAAGTATGAATCAGAGAAGTAGCTTTGTAGCTTTGTTTTATGTGTGGTGTTTGGCGGCTTGATTGATGTATTTAAGTGGAAAAAAAGGGTAAGTGGATATTTACACAATAATCCTAATGATTAGAGACTCTATGACTACAACTCAGTTTGTACTACACCTGACACTTTGGAGACACTTAGACAGATTTTGATAAAATGGATGTTAGAATAACAATGTTGAACCTGATTTTGCAGAAATTTAGCACAAATCTTAAAAATAAGATACCATTTTCAGTGGCTGCTAGATTGATTTTTACAGAGATCACTGGTTTCCCGGGAGGAGATTCTCTACGCCTCAGTTTCTCTGGCAAATACAGTAAGGCCTCTTAAATGATATCTGTAGTCACTACAAGTTGCTGAGTAGTGCCAGTGATGAAAGTTGGTGTATTCATCTCAACTTTTGATCTCTAAACAACTTCTAGATAAAGTTGCCAATGAAAAAGGTTGAGGCATAATGTAAAAGCCATTTTAATATTATGTAAGTAATACAAGCTCCCTTTCATCCATGGTAGGAGATGCACAACATGATAGGGTGGTTTTTATGAAATGTGATTGAATCTGCAAGGCTATGCCCATGTAGTGTGGAGAGGTGGAAAAGCTCCTCAAAACAAACAGCCAAGAGAACGTTACCCACCTCCCGTACCTTAGAGTTGAAGAAACACTTTTAAAAGAGGCTCTGACTACAAAAGTAATAGGATCACAGTTTTAAGAAAATTTTACCCACATTTCAAGGGGCAAAAGACCATTTGTTCTCTCCCCACTTCATATTCAGGTACCATGCTTAAATGAGCAAACACAAACTGAGGGCTGCAACAGAAAGTGCACTAAGGAAATTGACAGGAATAAGACATAGGTCCTAGTCCAAGTTTTGCTGTGAACTTGCTTCCTCTGGACCTCAGTTCTGTCATCTGTGTGGTAAGCATTCCTTCAGGGGTGGAGCATGAGGGTTCCTTCTGTCAGAGGCTGCTGGGTTTCTCTAAGACGGGCATCCTCAAACTACGGCCTGCTGGCCACATGCAGCCTGCCTAGGACATTTATTTGGACCGCCAGGTGTTTTTACTGCCACTGTCTGTCCTGCTTAGCATCCGACTTGTCCTGGGACCCACAGTCTGACCCTCCAATGAAAGTCTGAGGGACAGTGAACTGGCCCCCTGTTTAAAAAGTTTGAGTACCCCTGCTCTAAGAGGTTATGAGGTAGAGAGTTGGTGTAGGCATTTCTGGGGGCCTGGAAAGTCACAAAGACGTCCTAGAATTCATGTGAAAGGATCAGAAACACAATCTTCATTTTGTGGTCTTAACCGTTCTATTTTGCTAATTCTAGCTCCATGTCCCCAAGATTGTCATTAACTTGTATGTATTTCTCTAACAAAACCTGTCTCAATTTTTAATCCCCAAGATTTACAGTTGAGTTCCCTTTATCAAATGGTCTTTGGAAGTTTTCGTAAACTCTTGTACCACCCACTGGTATACCCACTTTCTGTACTCCCGGGACACACCCATTTTTCTGACCAATTCTTAAACCTAATTATGTAGATTTGATTTTGGTTATGTGAATCATGATGTTCCCTTAATTATACTTGCCACTCTTAATTTCTTTGTGTAATTACTTTCCTGATCTTTGCCCTCACTGGCAGTGCTCGAAGTGTTTAACTGGCCTCACTGGAGCCTTTTCCGCTAACCTGGCCATGTACATGCCCTCACATCCCTGATCAATTCTCTGTGGTTCTCAGACACAGAACTGTGACAGGTGTCTGTGTTGGTGTCTGCAGGTAATCCTGCCATTGCCTTTCAGGGTGTGTGCATAAATGACAGTGGACTTTTCTGGTTTGGAGAAGACAGTACCAATTGGTGAATATCATTTTTGTTTGTTTTGTGGATTGTTCTTTGGATGTTAAGTCCAGGAACTTTTTACCTAGTCCTAGATCTTGAAGATTTTCTTCTGTTTTTCTAGAACTTTTATAGTCTCATATTTAAGTCCTTAATCCAGTTTGATTTACTTTTTATAAAAGGTGTGAGGTTCAGGATGAGGTTTATTGCTAGTGTATAAAAATAACTGATTTTTATATATTGATCATGTAACCTGTCATTTTGCTAAAGTCATTTATTAGCTCTGGCAGCTGTCTTTGGACCCATTGGGATTCTCAGTATTTAGGGTCATAATACAAGCAAACAGAGATAGTTTTACTTCTTCCTTTCAAGTTCAGATGCCTTTTATTTTTTATGTCTACTTGTTCTGTCTAGAATTTCCAGTGCAGTATTTGTATGACAGCAGTGAAAACGGGCATCCTTGACTATTTCAGTCTTAGAAAGGCAACTTTCAGTTTCCCACCACTGAGTTTGACTTAACTGTGTGTGTTTTTAATAACTATCTTTTATTATGCCACAGATGTTACCTTGTATTTCTAGATACTTTAATAGTTTCATCATGAAAGGGTGTTAGGCTTTATCAAGTACCTTTCTGCATCAATTGAGCTGATCTTGTTTTTCCCCTTCTTTATTTACGTGGTATATTACATTGATTTTCTTAAGCTGAACTACACTATCATTCTCGGGATAACTTTCACTTGATCATGGTCTATGATCCCTTTAATATGCTGTTCTCTAGTATTTTATTGGATATTTTAACAACTATGTTCATAATAAGTATTGCTCTGTGATTTCATTCATTCACTGACAGAGACTCACTCTGTTGCCCTGGGTAAAGTACAGTGGTATCATAATAAATTACTGTAATCTTTAACTCTTTGTCTCAACAGTCCTCCTGCCTCAGCCTCCTGAGTAGCTGGGACCACCAGCACACTCCCCATGCCTAGCTAATTTTTTCTATTGTTAGTAGAGCTGTTGTCTCAGGCTGGTCTTGAACACCTGAGTGCAAATGATCCTCCTACCTCTGCCTCCCAGAGTGTTAGGATTACAGGCATGAGCCACTGTGCCCTACCCTATCTTTTGATATCTTTATTTGGCTTTTAGGGTCATGCTTGTCTCGTAGAATGCACTAGGAATTGCTGTGGAGAGCAGGCTGTGAGGCGGCAGGGCCCTCACAGCCTGGGGAACATTTAAGGAATGAACCCCCCAACTGCTGCTCCTTTCCCCAAACAACCATATTCCTTTTTTTATGCTCCCTTTGCAATTCCATTACTATGTATCTTCCCAGGTGAGCAAAAATCATTTGACAACAAAGACATTTGCACCAGAATGTTTACTACAGCCCAATTCATAAGTGCCAAGTTGTGGAAGCAGCCCAAATGCCCATCAACCCATGAATGGATTAACAAATTGTGGCATACATATACCATGGAACTATGCAGCCATAAGAAAGATGGAACATTTATATCTCTTATGTTTACTTAGATGGAGCTGGAACACATTCTTAGTAAAGTATCAAGATTGGAAAAATAAGTATCCAATGTACTCAATACTGTTATGAAATTAATCTGTAAAATATAGTCCCTGGTAAACTATAAAACAAATGACAAAAAGTTTTCAAAATAAAACATATTTGTAAGAAGAATGAGGAAAGGTGAAACATATAACTAAAGTTTCAACATTGTCAAAAAACTGAAAACCAAATTCTTAGAATGATTATGGAAACATGAATACTTGATATTTGTTGATATTAATGATTTAGTATCAATCTTTTAGGTACAATAATGATATTGGGGTTAGATTGTAACATAAGAATGAAAGAATTGTTATATTTCAGAGATAAAGACTGAAACATCAGTGTATACAAAGTGAATGAGGTATTATAAAAAAAGATCAACCATATATCGATGATTGAGGATAGGTGAATGAGGTTTATTATTCTCTTTTCTCTTGTAATGTGTTCCATAACAAAGTTTTTTAAGTGACAGGAAAATAAATTTTTGAACAAAAACTCTATGTAGAGTAAAGTAAAATATTACATATATACAGTATATATATGTTCTTCAAAGGAAAATGATCAAGGATGAAAGGTCAGAAATAAAAAATAAATATAAATTAGAAGTATTGTGTTGTATAAGTGAACATTGACTATTTAAACAATGATATGAGGTTAAAATGTAAACAAATACATGAGAGTGGTATATTACGAAAGAATAAATACAGTTCACATGTCTAAGCCAGTATTTCTCATTCATTTTCATGCATTAATCATCTGGGGATCTTGTTAAAAGGTAGATTCTGATGAAAAGGTTCAAGGTAAGATGGAGATTTTGCATGTTTAACAAACTTCCAGGTGATTTTTTTTTTTTTTTTTTTTTTGAGACAGGGTCTCACTTTCTTGCCCCTGGTAGAGAGCCGTCTTATACATCACAGCAACCTCAAACTCTTGGGCTCAAATGATTCCCTTGTTTGAGCCCCCCCTGTAGCTGCAACTATAGGCACTGCCACAACGCCTGGCTACTTTTCATTTTTAGAGACAGAGTCTTGCTGTTGCTCAGGCTGGTCTGGAACTTTCGAGCTCAAGCAGTCCACCCACTTTGGCTTCCCAGAGTGCTGGGATCATAGGCATGCACCCTTGGCCCTGGCCCTTCAGGTGATTTTTATGCTTCCTACTAAAGAACACATTTTGCACAGCAAAGTAAAAGTTCTTCAAGATCTTAGAAGAAGTAAAAATATTGTTAGATTTTGATATGTCAAATATGCTGATATAATTGTTATATTCACAAAAAGTGGAGCAAGACAATGTAAATTACCTGCGAAGCAGGTTCACTGTGCACGGATTACCAACGTGTGTGAGTCTGTGAGAACGAACGTGCTTATGCACAGTTCATGAAGTGGGTTTATTAATTATGGACAGGCAGCAAGGGACAAGAGAAGCCTAAAATTCATCACAAGTTGCTCTCACAAAGCTTAGGAAAGCTGCCCCAGGGCCCGTGGGGTCTCATCTGTGTGTGTCCCACTTGTGCTGCAGCTGAGCCACCTTGAAGGCAGCCCTGCCTGAATTTTATACCATAGGTGCTGTGATTCTCTGCACTAAAGCATTGAAGGGTGTCTTGTTTCTAGGGAGAGAATGCAATAAAGCCCACGGTCTTCTGGCCAGTCCTTCCCTATCTCAGGATATTGTATTCCCCACACATTCAACAGTTAATTCTTGAGAGCTGCAAGTGAGATGAGAGAGAACTATGTTTGTACATAGTTGTCTGGAGGATTGTCTTGAACCTGCAGGTTGATAGTGAAGGAAAGGGAATAATAAAATATAATCAATCCAAAAGGAACATAGAAAAGGTGAACCAAGTAGAAAGCCAGGAGTTAGATGGTAGACGTCAACCCAAATATCTCAGTAGTTATACAGGGTGTCCATAAAGTTCATGTGCAATTTAAAATTGTATTAAACGTTTGTGAGCTAAATGCTGCAACTGGAAGACACAAAATCATCGGACTTTTAAAACCCAGCTATCTGCTGCTTTATGAAAAATACTTCTTTACTACAAAAAGATTACAAGTAAAGGACCAAAAAAAGATTTTCCATGGAACTAACAAAAATAAAGGTTTGATAAATATATGAAACAGTCATCATTAGCAAAACACATTACTAGGAAAAAAGAGGAACATATTACAAAAGGAATTAAACACTTCACCATGAAGATTTTGACAGAATGGACAAATAAACTTTCCTAATAGTCAAAGCTACTTAGATTAGGCTGTTCAGAAAGTAGCAAGCTGTCCATCATACTGTGCTCCAACCAGTCTGAAACTCACTTTCTCCAAACATATGGCCTCTTTGATAATTCTACAAGTAGTTACTAACAAAATATTTCTAATAGGATAATTTTCTTCAAATAGAGCAAGTTGCACTAGAAGCTGGTAATTGTTAACCAAATGCAATGTTAGCTGGGGTTACATTCTATCCTTGATGCCCAGCATAATGTCTGTAGGAGTTCATTGTAGAAGTTTCTTCATTGAATAAGTTTATGGATAGATAAAAGGACTCATAAAGTCCTCTCAAACTTTGACATCGTTGCCAGAATTTCTCTCTATGCTGAGTCCTTTTTCTCGGGGTTCAGAGAATGAAACCACGGACCACATAGGTAAGTGACAGAATAGAGTTTATTGACAGGGAGAGATTGATAGAAATGTTGATAAGAGGCAAAATAGGGGGAACAGAACCTCTGGGAGCAGACAGGGGGTGACCCAAGGGGGAAGCCCTCTGCATCTTAAGGCTAGAGGGTTTTAATGCTGCTTTTCAGCCATAGTGGTCAAGATAGCATGGTACTGGCACAAAAATAGAGACATAGACATTTGGAATCGAATAGAAAACTAGAAAATGAAACTAACATCTTACAACCACCTAATCTTTGATAAACCAAACAAGAACAGACCTTGGGGGAAAGACTCCCTATTCAATAAATGGTGCTGAGAGAACTGGATATCCACATGTAAAAGACTGAAAATGGACCCACACCTTTCTCCACTCACAAAAATTGATTCAAGATGAATAAAGGACTTAAATTTAAGGCATAAAACAATAAAATTCCTGAAAGAAAGCATGAAGAAGACTGCTGTGGCAATTGCAACAACAACAAAAATAAACAAATGGGACTTAATTAAACTGAAAAGTTTCTACAGCTAAGGAGACAACAACCAAAGCAAATAGACAACTTACACAATGGGAAAGGATATTTGCATATTTTGAATCAGACAAAAGCTTGATAACTAGGAGCTACAGAGAACTTAAATTAATCCACATGAAAAAAAGCTAACAATCCCATATGTCAATGGGCAAGAGACATGAATAGAACCTTCTCTAAAGACAGACGAATGGCTAACAAACATATGAAAAAATGCTCATCATCCCTAATTATTAGAGAAATACAAATCAAAACCACCCTGAGATACCATCTAACCCCAGCGAGAATGGCCTACATCACAAAAATCTCAAAAGTGCAGATGCTGGCGTGGATGTAGAGAGAAGGGAACATTTTTACACTGCTGGTGGGACTGCAAATTAATACAACCTTTTTGGAAGTAAGTATGGAGAACTCTCAAAGAACTCAAGCTAAACCTCCCATTTGATCCTGCAATCCCATTACTGGGCATATACCCAGAAGGAAAAAAAATCCTTTTATCATAAGGACACTTGCACTAGACTGTTTATTGCAGTTCATTTTACAATTGCCAAAATGTGAAACAGCCTAAATGCTCACCAACCTAGGAATGGATTAACAAGCTGTGGTTGGGCCTCGCCTGTGGCTCAAGAGTAGGGTGCTGGCCCCATATCCTGGAGGCAGACGGTTCAAATCCAGCTCCGGCCAAAAACTGCAAAAAACAAAACAAAACAAACAAAAAAACAAGCTGTGTTATATGTACACCATGGAATACTATTCTGCTATTAAAAAAATGGAGACTTTACAGCCTTTGTATTAACCTGGATGGAAGTGGAACACGTTATTCTTAGTAAAGCATCACAAGAATGGAGAAGCATGAATCCCATGTGCTCAACTTTGATATGAGGACAATTAATGACAATTAATGACATGATGGGAGTGGGGGAAGGGGAGAGCAGAAAGAGGGAAGGAGGGGGGTGAGGTCTTGGTGTGTGCCACACTTTTGGGGGGCAAGACACGATTGTAAGAGGGACTTTACCTCACAAATGCAATCAGTGTAACGTGGTTTCTTGTACCCTCAGTGAATCCCCAACAATAAAAAAAAAAAAAAGAAGAAGAAAAAGAAGAAAGAACCAGTGAATCCTACTAAAGGAGTATTCCAAAATGCTTGTAGCAATTTGTACTCCACTAGCAGTGTATGAGAGTTCCAGACATGAAGACCATTTTACAGTAAGTCAAACATAAGTGGTTTTTTGTGTGTGTGTGTGTTCGAGACAGAGTCTCACACTGTTGCCCTGGGTAGTGTCATGGTGTCATCATAGTTCACAGCAACCTCAAACTCTTGGGCTCAAGAGATTCTTTTACCTCAGCCTCCCCACTAGCTGGGACTACAGGTGCACACACCACCACACCCAGCTAATTTTTTTCTATTTTTATTTTATTTATTTATTTATTTATTTTTTGAGGTAGAGTCTCAAGCTATTGCCCTGGGTAGAATCCTGTGGTGTTGCAGCTCACAGCAACCTCCAACTCTTGGGCTTAAGCGATTTTCTTGCCTCAGCCTCCCAAGTAGCAAGGACTACAAGCACCTGCCACAACGTCCGGCTTTTTTTTTTTTGTTATAGTTGTCATTGTTGTTTGGCAGGCCCCCTGGATTTGAACCCGGCAGCTGCGGTGTTTGTGGCGGATGCCCTAGCCACTTCATAATTTTTCATGAACATAACAGATCCATGTAACCAGAACCCAGATCAAGAAGCTACAGGCTTAAACTACGGGTTCTGAGCCTTTTTTTTAAAAATAGAGACGGGGGTCTCGCTCTTGCTCAGGTTGGTCTCAAAATCCTAAACTTCAGCCTCTCAGTGCTAGGATTACACGTATAAGCCAGGGTGCCTGGACCAAACATAAGGGTCAAGTTAATTCAGAAGGAAATAACTTAACCCTTTGGAGTAACACTGAATCTGCTTATCAAATACACCTTTTTCCTCTTATCATAACTTCTAACTTGTTATGTAACCTGGATGAGCTTCTTGACCTCCACTCTCCTTAATCCAACCAGTCAAAAGTCTCTTTGAAAACACTGTGCATTCATATATCCAGCTAGAATGTTGTGAGTGTTAATAAATTGGTGTTTGCAAAACAAATTCAAGCCCTTCTGTAAAGCAGTATCTCCCCCATGATGGGTCTAACATGGCAGTCAGTGAGGATGTTATCTGCAGATTTTCACTTTATAAACGTTTCTCCAGGGCTGTGAATGCAGTTCAGAATCCAGAATTTTGTTCTGGTTGTAAATAAAAATGGTGTATTCCTCTGCAAATTTTAACGAAAGAGAACTGATGCTTTTTAAAGTGATAAAGCATTTTGCAAATACAGGTGTCATTTGACTATGAAGAGAAGGCGCCAGGGGAGTAAAAGGAGTCAGAGGGAATTCAGGGCGTTTGTTTTTTTTCGTGATCTCTACAACTAACTTGTATTGTAGAACCAAGCCTCCCTTTCCTATCTGTAAAATGGGGTACTTTGACAGGCTGCTTAGGTCATCTTTAAGTCTTTTTTTTTTTTTGAGACGGAGCCTCAAGCTATCCCCCTGGGTAGAGTGCCATGGCATCACAGCTCATAGCAACCTCCAACTCCTGGGCTCAAGCGAGTCTCCTGCCTCTACCTCCCAAGTAGCTGGGACCACAGGCGCCTGCCACAACGCCTGGCTATTCTTTGGTTGCAGCCATCATTGTTGTTTGGTGGGCCCGGGCTAGGGATTCAAACCCGCCACCTTAGGTGTACGTGGCTGGCACCTTAGCCCATTGAGCCACACGCACCGAGCCGATCAAGTGGTCTTATTCTCCAACCCCTAATAGAGGTATGTACAGGTAGCAGAAAGGATGTGTTTATCCCACAGTTTGTTTGTTTTGTCTTTGTTTTCTGACAGTTTCATTCTGTCACCCTTGGTAGACTGCCATGGCGTCATAGCGCACAGCAATAGCAAGCTCTTGGGCTCAAGCGATCCTCTTGCTGCAGCCTCCAGAGTAGCTGGGACTACAGGCCTCTACCACAATGCCTGGCTATTTTAGAGACGAGGTCTTGCTCTTGCTCAGGCTGGTCTCCAACTCCTTAGCTCAAGCAATCTGCCAGCTTTGGCCTCCCAGAGTGCTAGGATTACAGGTGTGAGCCACTGTGTTGGGCCCTGTTTTTTTTGTGTGTGTTTTTTTTAATCATTACAATAAAAAGGAACATGATACATATGCTTAACCATTTAGAGTGTCCATTCCTATTACTACTAACCCAGCTCAGCTTTTTCTCTAACTTCCTCTGCACTATTGCAACAGTCTCCTAATTGATCTCCCTGTCACCAGTCTCATCCTCTTTGAAACTTTCCTCCCATCTGGCCCAGATAAATATTTCTTTTTTTTTTTTCACAGTTTAATGTATTTCAATAGCAAACTTACAGGAACAAGACAGAAGATAGACAACATTAAAAACATGTCCTTGCATGTAGGACAACTCAGTTAGAAAAGTATAGTGAATGGATGGAATCTACTGTATGAAAAAAAGGCTACAAACACCATTTAGTTGCCGTCAATAAGAAATTTACTTGTTTTAAAACATCCAAATGCTGGCATTGTCCAGAAAAATTTAACAGGTTTATTTATAATTGTTATAAAGTTGAACCGCTGAAACTTGTTCACTGAAACATTTTGACTCGCTTTAATGCTGCACATCCCCGCATTTTATATTAAAAATTCACACACAAATGAAAATGGAAAGACTGCCAATACCTGATTTCTGTCCCCTATTTTTCCGGTCGCAATCATGTACTTAAGTATCTTTTGACCCCATGGGGGAAAAAAAAATCTAATGTTCAGAACTACCAATGACAGGAAGAAGAGAATTTTTTTTTATAATGAAATGTTTTCCCATCATAGCAGACTCTTGAGCACGTCCTCCACATATGCGGCGTGCCAGCTGGATGTCTTTTGGCACAATTGTTACATGTTTGGCATGGATAGCACACAGGTTGGAGACTTCAAAAAGGCCAACCAGATAGGCCTCACTTACCTCCTGCAAAGCACCAATAGCTGCGCTCTGGAAGCACAGATCTGTCTTAAAGTCCTGAGCAATTTCTCGCACCAGACGCTGGAAAGGAAGTTTGTGAATCAGAAGTTCAGAGGACTTCTGATAACATCTTATTTCACAGAGTGCCACAGTACCAGGCCTGGAGTGATGAGGTTTCTTCACCCCTCCAGTAGAGGGCGCACTCTTGCGAGTGGCTTTTGTCGCCAGTTGCTTCCTGGGTGCTTTACCACCAGTGGATTTGCGGGCAGTCTGCTTTGTATGAACCAAGGTATAAAGACCTCCTTACTTACCCCCCTTCTTCAGCTGGAGCTCAGCGAGCTAGAGGTGGCGTGGCAGCAGCTGCGAACACCAATATTTCTTTTTTTTAATTTCAAATTAATATGAGGGTACAAACAATTAGGTTACAATGTGTACATTTGTCAAAGTTGTGTCCCGCACCCAGGAGGTATGCCATATACCCTTCCATTGTGCCCATTAAGTGGGACCACACCAGTCCCCCTCTTTCCTCTCCTTTCTTCTTCCCTCCTCCTCATGCCCCCATCTTGAATTGAATTGAGTTTTTCTCTTGTGTGGGTGTGCATTAGTTCATCTACTCGCTTCATTTTAGAATAAGGATAGGATAATTGCTTTTCCGTTCTTGTGATACTTTACTAAGAAGAATGTGCTTCAACTCTATCCAGGTAAACACAAAAGATATGAAGACTCCATCTTTTATGGTTTTATTGTATTCCATGGTGTACATATACCACAGTTTATTAATCCATTCTTGGGTTGATGGGCATTTAGATTGTTTCCACATCTTGGTGATTGTAAATAGAGTTGTGATAAACAATCTAGTACAAATGTTCTTATGATAAAATAATTTTTTTTTTCTTCTGGGTAGATGCTTAGTAATGGGATTGCAGGATCAAATGGAAGGTCTATTTTGAGTTCTTTGAGGATTCTCCATACTTCTTTCCAAAGGGGTTGTAAAGGTATTCCTAGAGAAATATTTCTATATCACAAATCTGTCTACATCACTTCCTTCCTTAAATCCTTTTGCTTACTATTTCATAGTTCCTGTGGGCCAGAAATGTGAGTACTGTTTAGCAGGGCCCCTGCTCAAGGTCTTAAAAGAAATCTTTAAGACAATCATGGTGCCAGTGAGAGCTGCTGTCTTTTCCAAAGTTCAAATGGGAAAGCATATGCTTTCAAAATTTTCATGGTTGTTAGCAGGATTCAACTCCTTGTAGGCTGTCAAACTAAGGGCCTCAGTTAGTTATTGGCAGCTGGAGGCCATCCTCAATTCTAAACATTACAGATTTTTCAAGGCCAGAAAGGAAGAGAAAGTCTCTCCTAGTGAGGTGGCCATTAGAAGCTTATGTCGTGTGATCACACAAATGTAATCACGTGCTTTCTGTCACCTTTGCTGAATTCTATTAGTTAGAAGCAATAATAGTTCCTGCCAACACTCAGGAAGAGGGGATCACACAGGGTGTGAGCATCAGGAGGTGAGGATCATGAGACCAACCTGGAGTGTGTCTGCCTGAGTGTCTAACCGCCTAGACTTAGAGCCATTATAAGGTAGTCTGGTAGTGTGTCATGGCGTCAAAGCTCACAGCAACCTCTCAAACTCTTGGGCTCAAGTGACCCTCCTGCCTCAGCCTCCTGGGTAGCTGGGACTACGGGTGCCCGCCACAATGCCCGGCTATTTTTAGGCTCAGTCTAGTCTCGAACTCCTGAGCTCAGGTGATCAGCCCACCTGGGCCTCCCAGAGTGCTAGGATTACAGGTGTGAGCCACCATGTCCCGTCTTCATCCTTAAAATCTTGACTTAAGGCTCGGTGCCTGTGGCTCAAGTGGCTAAGGCACCAGCCACGTACACCCAAGGTGGTGGGTTAGAATCCAGCCTGGGCCCACCAAATAACAATGATGGCTGCAACCAAAAAAAAAAAATGCCGGGCATTGTGGCGGGCACCTGTGGTCCCAGCTACTTGGGAGGCTGAGGCAGGAGACTCGCTTGAGCCCAGGAGTTGGAGGTTGCAGTGAGCTGAGATGCCATGGCACTCTACCCAGGGGGACAGCTTGAGGCTCCTGTCTCAAAAAAAAAAAATCTTGACTCAATAAACCCCAGTTGAGTGTGACTCTGTTTCCAGTTACTTAAGTTAACAATTCAGATGTTTAAGTCCCATCAGTTTGCCTCCAAAGTACATGCAGCAAACCCCGTGCAGCGCTGTCTCTCTAATAGAAACCGAAGAGGCAATGAAGGAGAAGAAACTAATTTATGAGGGTTGGCTGGTCATATTTAGGATTTCCATTTTTTTTTTTGAGACGGAGCCTCAAGCTATCCCCCTGGGTAGAGTGCCATGGCATCACAGCTCATAGCAACCTCCAACTCCTGGCCTCAAGCGAGTCTCCTGCCTCTGCCTCCCAAGTAGCTGGGACCACAGGCGCCCGC
>CAUYQV010033547.1:0-10324 GCA_963574575.1 Galagoides demidoff | reverse complement strand
GTTGGGTTATAGCTTTCATAAGGAAGTGTGGCTGCTTATATATTAGTTTCACAGTAGGGCTAAGTACATTGGATACTTTTTCTTCCATTATTGAGATACTTTGCTAAGAAGAATACGTTCCAGCTCCATCCATGTAAACATGAAAGAGGTAAAGTCTCCATCTCTTTTTAAGTCTGCATAATATTCCACAGTGTGCATATACCACAATTCAATAATCTATTCATTGGTCAATGGGCACTTGGGCTTCTTCTATGACTTAGCAATTATGAATTGGGATGCAATAAACATTCTGGTGCAAATATCTTTGCTATAACGTGATTTTTGGTCTTCTGGATATGTTCCCCATGGAGGAATTGAAGGATTGAATGTTAGGTCAATTTTTAGATACATAAGTGATCAACAAAAATCTTTCCAAAAGAAATGTATTAGTTTGCATTCCACCAGCAGTGAAAAAGTGTTCCCTTTTCTCCACATCCATGCCAACACTTATGGCTTTGGGATTTTGTGTTGTGGGCTAATCATATTAGAGTTAGATAATATCTCAAAGTAGTTTTGATTTCCATTTCTCTGATGATTAAGGAAGATGAGCATTTTTTCATGTGTCTGTAGGCCATGTGCCTGTCTTCTTCAGAGACATTTCTCTTCAAGTCCCTTGCCCACACTGAGATGGAATCACTTGTTCTTTTTTTGCTAATACATTTGAGTTTTCTGTGGAGTCTGATTATTAAACCGTTGTCAGAGACATGACCTGCAAATATCTTTTCCCACTCTGAGAACTGTCTGCTTGTTTTACTTACTGTGTTCTTGAATGTGCATAAGCTTTTTATTTTGATCACATCCCAGTAATGTATTTTTGGTGCTGCTTCAATAGCCCAGGGGGTCTTCCTCATAATATATTCTCCCAGGCTGATTTATTCAAGTGTTATCCCTGTGCTTTCTTCTAGTGTTTTTATAGTTTCATGTCTTAAGTTTAAATCTTTAATTCAGTGAGAGTCTATCTTAGTTAATGGGGAAAGGTATGTGTCCAGTTTCTGTCTTCTACATGTCACCAGCCAGTTCATCCAGCACCTTTTGTTAAATAGACAGTGTTTTCCCCACTGAATGTTTTTAATTTGCTTATCAAAGATCAAATGATGGTAAGTAGCTGGGTTCATCTCTTGATTCTCTATTGTGTTCCATACATTTACTTCTCTGTTTTTGTGTCAGTACCATGCTGTTTTGATCACTATCAATTTATAGTATAATCTGAAGTCTGGTAGCATGATTCCTCCTGATTTGTTTTTATTTCTGAGTAATGTCTTGGCTTTTCAAGGTATTTTCTGATTCCATATAAATTGAAGTATTATTTTTTTGAGGTCTTTAAAGTATGGGTGTGGTGCTTTAACAGGGATTGCATTAAAATTATATATTGCTTTGGGTAGTATGGACATTTTTACAATGTTGATTCTTCCCAGCCATGAACATGGTATATTTTTCCATTTGTTAACATCTTCAGTGATTTCTTTTCTTAAAATTTCATATTTATCTTTATAGAGAACTTTCACATCCTTTGTTAGGTAAAGTCCCAAATATTTCAACTTCTTTGGCAGTATTGTGAATGGAATAGAGTACTTGACTCTTTTCTCAGCTTGACTATTGTTGGTCTATATAAAGGCTACAGATTTGTGAGTATTGATTTTGTAACCTGAGATGTTGCTATATTCCTTGATCACTTCTAAGAGTTTTGTAATTGAATCCCTGGGGTTTTCCAGATATACAATCATATCATCTGTGAAGAGTGAAAGTTTGATCTCCTCTGACCCTATTTAGATACCCTTGATTGACTTTTCTTACCCTATTGCAATGGCTAAAATTTTCATTGTAATGTTAAAAAGCAGTGGAGACAATGGGCGACCTTGCCTCATTTCTAATTTGAGTGGAAACTATTTCAAATTAACTCCATTCAATATGATATTGACTGTGGGTTTGCTGTAGATGGCCTCTATCAGTTTAAGAAATGTCCCTTCCATACCTATTTTCTTAAGTGTTCTGATCATAAAAGGATGCTGGATATTATCAAAAGCTTTCTCTGCATCAATTGAGAGAATCATATAGTCTTTGTTTTTTATTTTGTTCATGTGAAGAATTATTTTTATAGATTTACATATAATGAACCAGTCTTGAGACGCTGGGATAAAATGGACTTTGTCATGGTGTATAATTTGTTTGATGTCTTGCTGGATTCTGTTTGCTAGGATATTGTTGAATATTTTTGCATCAATATACATTAGATATGTTGGTCTATAATATTCTTTTCTTGTTGGGTCTTTTCCTGGTTTGGGGATCAAGGTGATGTTTGCTACATATAATGTGTTGGGTAGTATTCCTTCTTCTTCTATATTTTGGAAAAGGTTAATTAATATAAGTACCAGTTCCTCTTTAAGGGTTTGGTAGAATTCCAATGTGAAACCATCTAGTCCTGAACTTTTATTTTTGCAGAGATTTCATATAGTTACTGCTATTTCAGAACTCCATATAGGCCTGTTCAACATTTCTACTTCATTCTGGCTACGTCTAGGAAGGTAGTATTCTTCTAAGTATTGGTTTATTTCCTTCAGATATTCATATTTCTGAGAATAGATTTTCTTATAATATTCATTAAGGATTTTTTGAATTTCTGAGGAGTCTGTTATTATTTCATCTTTGTCATTTATGATTGATGAAATTAGAGTTTTTATTATTTTATTCCTGGTTAGGTTAGCCAAAGGTTTACCTATTTTATTGACCTTTTTTAAAAAAAAAAACTCTTTGACTGATTGATCTGTTGTATGATTCTTCTGTTTCCAATTTCATTTAATTCTGCTCTAATTTTGGTTATTCTTTTTCTTCAGCTGGGTTTGGGATTGGAATGTTCTTCCTTTCCTGTTGCCTGAGATGTCCCATTAAGTTGTTAACTTCCTCTCTTCCTGTTCTCTTGAGGAAGGGTTACAGTGCTATAAATTTCCCTCTTAGGACTGCCTTTGCAGTATCCCAGAGTTTCTGGAGGTTTGTGTATTAATCATCATTTTGTTCCCAAAATTTGGTAATTTCCTTCTTAATCTCATCTATGACCCAGATATCATTCAGTATAAGGTTATTTAGTTTCCATGTTTTTGTATGAGTATGCAGATTCCTGTTGTTATTGAGTTCAATGTTTATTCCATGTTGGTCTGAGAAGATGCAAGGAATAATTTCTATTCTTTTAAATTTGCTGAGATTAGACTTGTGACTTAAGATGTGATCAATTTTAGAGGATGTTCCATGAGCTTATGGGAAGAATGTGTATTCAGTTTTGTAAGGATGAAATGTTCTATAGGTGTCTGTTAAATCCAAATGCTTAATGGTTAAGTTTAGGTCTATAATTTATTTGCTTAGTTTCTTCTTGGAGTATCTATCCAACATCGCCAAAGGAGTATTAAAATCTCTGACTATTATGGTGCTGGAAGAAATCAAATGGCTCATGTCTGCTAGAGTCTGTCTTATAAATTGAGGCACATTCTATTTTGGTGCATAAATGTAAATAATTGAAATCTCATCATGTTGAGTGTTTCCCTTAACAAATACAAAGTGAAAATACTTGTCTTCCCTTAATTTTGTTGTTTTAAAGCCAATTGTATCTGTGAATAAAATTTCAACACTGCTTTTTTTCTGATTTCCATTTGCCTGAATTATAGATAACCAATCCTTTATCCTGAGTCTATATTTATCTATTAAGTTAAGATGAGATTCTTGTATGGAACAGATATCTGTCCTGAGTTTTTGTATCCAGTCAGCCAACCTGTGCCTCTTTAGAGGACAATTTAATCCATTCTCATTAACTGACAATATTGATAAGCCGGGTAGTATTTTGGGTATAAAGTTTCTTAAAATTCCAGTGGACATTTTCAATCCTTTTACCAATGTAGAATTTGGAATTTCATCGAAAGTTTCTGAGTGAGTTTACTTTGGTGGCAGAGGATTGTGCTGGTCATTATGGAAGATAGGTCTGAGAATATCCTGGACAGCTGGTTTAGTTAAGGCAAATTTTTTCAAAATGTGAATTTCTTTAATGTATTTAATTTCTCCATTATAAATGAAACTAAGTTTAGCGGGATATAGGATCCTGGGTTGAAAGTTATTTTGTTTTAAGAGGTTAAATGTTGATGACCATCTTCTAGCTTGAAAAGTTTCAGCAGAGAGATCTGTAATCATTCTAATATTCTTCCCCTTGTAGGTTATTGTTTTCTTACATCTGGCAGTTTGCAGAATTTTCTCCTTTACATTAACTTGGTGAGGTTAATTATGAAATTATGATGTGTCTGGAGATGCTTTATTTGGATTGAGTCATTCTGGGGTTCTGAAACTGTCTGCTATCTGAATTTCAGAATCTCTTGCCATGTTTGGGAAGTTCTCCGCAATTATCTCTTGAAGTAGAGAATCTGAGCCTTTTGAATCAACCTTGTCATCTTCAGGACTCCCTATAAAGGAAATATTAGTTTTATTTGAATTGTCCCAGAGCTCTGTCAGATAATGTTCCATTCTGGTTCTCCACTTCTCTTCCTCTTTGAGCATTTGGGAGCATTCAAAATCTTTGTCTTCAATGTCAGAAATCCTTTCTTCTGCCTGCTCTATTCTGTTACTGAGGGAATCTACTGTGTTTCTCAGATCTTTGAGGGTTACAAAGTCTTTTCTCAATGTGTCAAAATCTTTGGTGATTCTTGTCTTTGAATTCATTGAATTCTTGAGAGAACTTTTAAAATACTTCTTGGATTTCTAATTCCAACTTTACCTCCATTATGTTAATATTACTTGGATTGCGGCTCCTAGAGTAGTGATTAACCAGCCCTTTGCCCAAGAGCTGGAAATGGTGACTGCAGATTTTCCCCCTACAGCTTTGCAAAGGATCTGTATATACTATGGCCTGAGACACTGGGGATCTGCTTGATGTGATAGGGCTAAGTGTCTCTGCCTTGTTTTTAGCTGGTCTCTGTCCAATCCTAGTGAATCAGTAACTCTGGTCTGAAGTCTCAGCTTGGATGGTCCTAGGGTGATTATCCCAGGTCAAGAGTTCTAAATCAATTCTCCTGGTCAGCACCCAGTCTCAAGTAGGAGAGTTAAAAATGTCTCCAGCAACTATATAGCAAGGCTCTGCTGGCAGCTCAGGTATGACTCACTATGGTGCTCCATGGAGTCAGAAGGGCCCACCGAGCAAATGAGTTAGTCTGGGAAGGATGATGTCTCCTTCCTCACCTTGCACCTCTGTCACACCCAGGCACTGGTAACCCCACAGGGCTGTTACCCAGTTCCCTCCAATGAGTAGATGCCCCAGGGTTTTATGCCTGCCTGAGTCACAGGAAGATCTATGTCTCCTCAGCTAGGCCACCTACCTTGGGTGCTTAATGGAAGCTGGGGAATTTCATGCAGTTCCAGCCCCACCCCTGATTGATGTTGCTGCCATTTATTTTCTTGCGACATTTGTGTTTTTTTTCCCAGCTATATTCCCCTAAGGGCCAGGCACTGATTGAGTTCACAGAATCTGTGATTTAGCCCTGCCCTGTGCCATTGCCACTGCACCAATTCTCGTGGAGCTGTTGTCTCTATCTCCACTGCACTCTGTGTTGAAGTGGGTGTGGTTAGAACTCACAAAAGACTCTCATTTCCTGCCCTTCCCTGGGTTGATGCTTTTGTCACTCCTGCTTTTGTCCCAGCTATGCTCTTCTGGGGTCCAGTTGCATCTTGGGCTCACAAAAGCAGCAATTCAGACTCAGCCCTGCCCTGGGGGTATGCTGCCTCTGTAAGTGAATATTGTATTCTCTGTCACCACCTCCCCCCACCTGGGCAGGTACTACCTCAGTTATACCTTTTGCTCATTGGGCTTGTGTTTCTGTCCCAGATCTATTCTACCTGTGACCACCACCGGAACAGAGGCCCAGCTCCCTCTGCTTACTAAGAGAGGTGGGAAGTGTTTCTCCAAAACATCACAAGGGGTGTGAGCCCTATTGTTCTTGCCCCAGCTACTGATGCTGCTGTGCTGCACCATCAGGCAAGGTCTCTCCCTTTCCCATATGGCTCCCTTGCTCCACATTCCCTCCTTTACACCTGTGCCAATGATTCAGCACAGTCTTGTAACAGCCCACACCCTGTCCACACTTTTTGAGAAAATGCCCAAGAATCTGGATTCCATAGGGGACAGGCTTCCAAACCACAGGGTGAGAGTGGAGGTGAGTGCTGGGTGTTCAGAATTGAGGATAGAGTATATTTTTAGTTTTATGCCTGGCAGGAGAGTGCCCTGGCACAATAGTGGGTCTTCTCTGGGGAAAGGAGTTCCAGTTTTTAGAGGATCTCTCCCATGGGATAAAATAGGAAGTGATCTGAACTCTGCTTGCTTGTTTGTAGAATGTATACTGCAAGCCATTCTCATGTGGGAGGGGACTCCTGTCTGCTTGGCAATGATTTTTGTACCTATTGTTTATTTCCTTACAGTCACAGCTCACCTCAGCAGGGGTGATGTGCACTCTTCAATCTTCTCACTTGGCTCAGCTCCAAACCATCAGCTTACTTGCTAAACTTCTGTCCTTTAAGTCTCCTTCTGGACAGTAGCCTCTGTGTAAAGCTAGCTCTAGCTGGCCATTTTGCCTCCTCCCAGCTCATAGATTTTAATCACAGAGTTTCAGTCCCTACTTTCCACACCCTACACACCATTTTTCAGGTGGAAAAAAATTAATTCTAGGAGACTGTCATTTGAGCATGTTAGCACTAGTACTGGGACAGGAAAGCAGAGCTGTGGGATCGAGGACAAAGTCTTAACTTAGTATTAAGTAAACTGAGCTTATAGCATAGGTCAAGCTTGTTCTGCATGCTTTAGAGGCTTGGCTTATTTATACATAAAGGAAAGATAATATTGCAAATATTATAGAATATATTAAGAATGAAAAGAGATAAATGCATGCAAACATTTCCTTTTCACTGAAATGTGTTATAGAATGAAATAATTTTACTATTGTTAGAACCTGATTTCCAATTAAGCATCTCATAAATTGTTTTTATCCTTTTAATGATCACACCTGGCCATGTTATTCTGATAATTCTAATGCTGGAAACAAATGAAAAACACAAGACCAGTTTGTTCAACACAACGTAATAATATGCCAGACCATTATTCCAAATAGAGAACTGAACGAGTGTTATGATGGGAACATTGTCTCAGTTAATGACCAACATTTATTTTCTATTGTTTTCTCTACACTGCTGTGTCTGTTTCTGAATTTAAGAAGACTCTATATGGTTTCTCTCATAATCAGAACAATTCTTTGATATTTTTGGCAGTTGTCGTTACAAATTGGTCATTAAATTATGTGGGCGTTAGAGTCAAAACTGGTGGTTTAATGAAGTCCTCAGACATCCAGTACTGTAGGTATTTCTACTGATAGATAAAGCAACTCCAAGCAGTTTCTTTTCCAGTGATGATCACATGACATGATTTTATGTTATAATATATGAGATAAACTAACTTATTAGTTCCTTATTTATTTTCAAAGTGAATTTAAAACATTTCCATAATTCAGAGCAGACAATATAAAAGTTGTGCTCATTGTTTTAGTCATGCTCTCATGCTCTCAAAACAAGCACATCAAGTCTTTCAGGCTATTATTCTCAACTGTGTAAATGGATATTTCAAATACATGGATATGAAATCTAATGAATTCCCAGTGGATATAGATATTGGAAGTACTTAAAGTGGGAATTAATGATCCAATTGTTTCAAATGATTCCTTAGGTATATTACAGCCTGTAATTCACATACACTGAATGTCTTTGTAACAGGTGTATCAAGTCATTAGATGCTTTCATAGCACTCAAAAGGTATTTCTCTGGAGCATGGACAAGAACTTTGAAGGGAGAGTAGTTTGGAGAACATACTGAGCAAGGACAGGAATGGACAAGAAAAAAAAGTTATAGGGCATAACCTTTCTGTTCCTTATAGCTTCCCTGATGATGCAACTTTGTTTCTGATAGAGGACAAGGACCAATGCATGTTCTTTGGAGATTTTAACTACATTGAAGGTTAGTGAAGGGGAAGAACTGAGTTCCTTGCATTGTGTATTCCTAAGAGGCAGGAATCTTGTTCTTAAGCACACCTTAACATCAACTATTAAGCAATAAACTCATTGCCTTCCATCCATAGTTCTTATATTATCTGTAGTTAGAAATGAGAACATTCATTGGACTACTGTGGGGAGGTTGAAGAGAGGAAGAAGAGGAAGGAAGTGGGGGGGGAGAGAGAGTATTTTTTTTTTTTTTTGAGCCAGAATCTCACTTTGTTGTCCTTGGTAGAGTACTGTGGCATGATAGCTCACAGCAAACTTAAACACTTGGGCTTAGGCAATCTCTTGCCTCAACCTCCCAAGTAGCTGGGATTACAGGCGCTCACCACAATACCCGGCTATTTTTAGAAATGAGGCCTTGCTCTTGCTCAAGTTGGTTTCAAACCCACGAACCAAGTCAAGAGAGAGGATTTTTGTAGCACTCTCCCTGAAAAACAAGTCTCAATGATAATGTATATTTTCTATTTGATTTATGATCTGCCTATATTTTCTGGTATCTACCACGAAGTGTTCATACAATGTGATAATGAAAGTGCCATTGTTAACTTTGAGGTTTACTTCCTTTAAAATGAGAATTCTATAGGACAAAGTAACATTTTAAATAACTGTCATTTGTTCTTTGGTATTTTAGGTGCTATTGTCTGGGAAAATATTGATGTCTATAAGAAAAAAGTCAAAAAGTCACCAAAGAGAGACATCCTCCCTCACTATTTTACTCTACAATAAGTTGCAATCGGAATTATTTCACCCTTGCCTGCAACCATAAACTTGTAACTAAATACTCACTCATAGATTCAACATGAGAATAAAGAAGATAATGCAAGTAAAGCATAGAATTTGGAAAAGAATAATTTCTCAGTAAATATTAGCTATAAAAATCCCCTAGCCATTTACCAACCAATAGCAACAGGGAATTAACTGTCCGTGCCTAATGTAGCTGAGAGAAAAGGAAAAATAATACTTACCTTACTCATTCATAGGGTACTATTAATAAAGATCTTTGAAACACTTTCTGTTTAATTACTGAAGCATCAAGTGAGGTAAGTAAAGAGGAATTTCACTTTTGAGATACAAAAATAAAGTAGGTGTCATTTGCATTTGTAAGGTAAAATCTGAGTTGCAGTTTTCACCTTCACTCAAGAAGTATGCCATTTACCTGTACATTGTACCCATTAGATGGGAACTTGCCTCTCTCCCCCCTTCTTGAATTTAAATGAATTGTTCTCTCATATATGCACATTGTTGTTAATCTACAAATTTTAACTTTGTATTGAGTATATGTGATGGTTGTTTTTCCAATCTTGTGATAATTTGCTTAGGAGACTATTCTCCAAATTCATCCAAATTGTAACAAAAATAGATATCCATTTTTTTTTTTTTTTTTAGATAGAGTCTCACTATGTTGCTCTTGGTACAGTGCAATGGCATCACAACTCATGGAAACCTCAAATTATTGGGCTAAAGCAATTGTCTTGCCTCAGCCTCTGAAGTAGCTAGGACTACAGGCACCCACCACAATGACTGTTTTTTTTTTTTTTGTAATTGTCATTGTTGTTTAGCAGGCCTAGGCTGGGTTCAAGCCCAGCAGCCCCTGTGTATGTGGTTGGTGTCCTAACCAATGAACTATGGGTACCAAGGAAAAATATTAATCTTTTAGAATATCTGAGTAGTATTCCATTGTATACATATACCACTTTTTTGATGTTGATGTGTATTGGTTTGTTTGTTTTAGAGACAGTCTTACTCTGTGCCCTAGGTAGAGTGCCAGGGTACTATAGTTCACAGCAACCTCAAACTCTTTTTTTTTTATTAATTGATAGCAGTATACATTAATGCAAACATGGGGTACATTGTCCTGTTTTAATATACAATTTGAAATACTTTCATTAAGCTGGTTAACATAAATTTCATGTTATTTGCTTAGTCATTGTATTAAAACATTTATATTCTAGTTCAGGATCACTTGTACCCTTGTTAGACAGATATATAGGTGATCTTTCCAGTCACCCTCCCACCACCCATCTGCCCTTCTTCCCTCCCTTTCCCCACCCCCACCCCCTATTGTTGAGCTAGAATTGAGCTGTATCTTTTGTTTGAGAGCTATAGATTAGTTTCATAAAAGGGCTGTGTACATTGGATACTTTTTCTTCCATTCCTGAGATACTTTGCTAAGAAGCACATTTTCCAATTCCATCCATGTAAACATGAAGGAGGTAAAGTCT
>CAUYQV010033545.1:0-13647 GCA_963574575.1 Galagoides demidoff | reverse complement strand
CATAATTAATATTTATTAATTGTTTCCCATAATGCCTGATTTTAAGCAGGTACTGCAGACAAATGTTCACCATTATTATTAGCTTTATATATAAATATATATATGTGTGTGTGTATACATATATATATAGAGAGAGAGAGTTGGTTTTTTTGGGGGGGAGGAGTTCTTTATTCATGTTCTTTCTAAACCAGGTAGATGCCCTGCGCTGGGCCTCTGTGATGCACTAGTCTGACCCTGTTCACGATGGGTTAATTGTTCCTGATTCTGTGTAACAGTTCAGATGACCCAAATATTAATGTGTGCACCATTTCTCAACCTGGAGTCTTCTGACATATTCTCTGAGTGCACAAAATCTACAGGAATTGAAAATGTTTATATTTTCCTATTTGTAATAATATTGAAGTAATAAAAACACATTCTAGAATTCTCTGGACCATCTCTTTTTTTTGAAGTACCTACTCCATGAGGCTCCTTCAGAGGGGTGTTTGCACTGAACATATGGTCAGGCTAGTGTCTAGGAAAGCAGATTCCATGGCGACGTACACACTGAGGTTTTGCAGTCCTTCCAGAGAGAAAGGCGGTAGAGAATGAATGGCCTGCAGCAATGTCACCTGAAGCTAACAAGAGCAGAGCAGAGCTGGCCATCCCCACAAATTCACAAAGTCAATGGCTTTGTGGTGGAATCCTGTTTTTGTATACACAAATTAGCAATGATTAGTGAGTCATAAATGCAGCAGGAAAAACAAAGAATGTTTTTGTTAAATGGTATTTGTAAATTTCAATGTTGTATTTTGGAGTGTGCTAATTGCCCTTTCAAGGTAATGGATCTGTTGTTAAAAGAAAGCTTATTTTAAAAAAAGAAAAGCAATCATTATAGCAATGGTTCAAATGATGGCCCAAATTTGCAACAATTAAAATTAAATCCATCAGTACATTTTGTGCTATTAAACCAAACATCAGACAAGTTAGTGGCAGCAAATAACATTATTCGTTACTCTGTATTTGTGTATATATATATATATATATATATATTTTTTTTTTTTTTGAGACAGAGTCTCACTATGTTGCCCTCGGTAGAGTGCTGTGGCATCACAGCTCACAGCAACCTTGAACTCTCGGCCTTAAGTTATTCTCTTGCCTCAGACTCCCAAGTAGCTGGGACTATAGATGTTTGACACAATGCCCAGTTATTTTATGGTTGTAGTTGTCGTTGTTTAGCAGGCTGGGGCTGAGTTTGAACCTACCAGCCTCAGTGTGTATGGCTGGCACCCTACTCACTGAGCTACAGGTGTGAGAAATTTTCACTTTGTTGGTTTGGAAGCTTAGTTTGTATTTGATGTTCTTATATTTGCAGAAAAGAGATGTGTATAAGGCATTTAGGCTTCATTTATCTTAGAGAAACATTATAACTAAAGTGATTCAAGTCAATATTTTTCTTTTATAGGGTTGCTTCATTACTCATCCCAGAGATGTTGTTGATAAGCTTGTAAAATTCTGGTTCTAGTTTTCGTCGTGGTCATTTTACTTTTTTTTGAAGATTTTTTTTTTTGATTGATTGTTTTGCCTGTGTAGAACATAAAAGAAATTTAGGTGCGTTTTATGGTTCTCTGGGAAAAATTGCTCATTGTGCTCCAATGATACCATCTACTTTCAATTCTAAGAACGCGCCGATCTCTTTCCCACCTCAGCACCTTTGTACTTGCCATGAGCACCTTCCCCTGGATTTTTGCAGGAATTGTCCTTTTTAATTTGTGGGTCTCTGCTTAAACATCCCTTCTTCAGAATGCCGTTCCGTGTCCACTCTGTCTAAAGGAGTTCCTCTTAGTCCCCCTGCTGACTGCCCTTATTTCTTCCGGAACACCCACAGGCTCTCTCATCACTAACATGTTCATGGCCTGCCTCCCTCACCACACTACGAGTTGACTGAGGGCTGGCCCCACGTCTGCCTTTTTGACCTTTGTGTTCCCAGCATCTAGCACATTGTATAACACACGGTAGGAACTCAGTGTACATTGGTCATATTTAGAACTAGGGTAATCCCTGCTTTTAGGACCTGGTGTATTCGTAGAAATCATATCATCTAGGAAGCCATTGTGAGAGAACTGAGCACTTCTTCATTGGTGAAAAACATTTAGTGAGTGAATTTAAGGAACCAGGAGAGAGGGTCAAGGGGCACTGATTGAGCTGAGTGGCGCAAAGCACCCAAAGTGGGGACCAACTTCCCAACAGGGTGTAGCTTTTCTATTCTAGCTACAAATATTCAATTATTCTCCTTATTCCCATGAGCAGCTTTTCCCTATGGTTTGATGAGGGGTGGGAGGGACATAATGGTAGAGTGACCAGATTTTAACATCTGTGAGGTGGGACAACATGGGGGGGGGGTGGAGCGGGGGTGGAGCGGAGGCACGGGGTAGGGGACCGGGTAGGCAGGGCCTGACAACAATGCAAACTTTTTTTTTTTTTAACAATGCAAACTTTGATAAGCAGTTCTCCATAAACACTTCTCAGCAATTATTTGTTATTACAGTTTAACATTATAAAATTAACAAAAATAATATAAAACTCACATTCTGGCAAAATAGCCACATGCCAGCCAAAAACCATATATTCCCTTCTTGTTCTCCAGCCTGTTCGTGCATTCTTTCCAAAAATCGGGAGGGACTTTATTAAAACGCTGCAGGACGCGGAACAAATTGTTAAAAAGCAGGACTGTCCCGCCAAAATTGGGACGTCTGGTCACCCTACATAATGGTCCCTTAAGACCTTGTTCTATTAGATAGTAGCCAGAATGAATGACTTAGGGAGTATCCTTGCAAGTTGATAATCAGCTAACAGACTCAGTGATTAAAAGAATGACTAGTTTAACCACTGATAAGATTTGAGAGTCCACAAAACAAGATAACTCTATTTGTCTGAGGCAGGTGGCTAATATTTGTCCAGTGAAGGAACTTGGAGCACCTCGCTAGGAGTCAGCCACTGTAATAGCTTTCCAGCAAACAATGGCCACCACCAATCCCTGTGTAGCTGGGCTGCTCTCCAGCTGTGAAGTGGCGTCTGTTTCCCCTCTACATGATTCTAGGTTGGTCCTGTGGTTTATGTTCATCAACAGAATGTAGAAGAAGTGACACTGTGTGACTTCCTGTTCCTTTTGGTGAGCCAACTACTTCAATGTAACTACAACTTCCAAATGATGAGGAGAGAGCGAGCGCTCACGGAAGCTGCGCGTGTGCCGAGGGAGAGAGGGAAAGAAAGAGGACCCTGCAGGAAACGGGAGCTCCCCCAGCTGTCAGCCAGTACCAGTGCCCTAAGCTCGTGAGTGAGGCCATCCTTGGTCTTCCAGCCTCAGAGAACACCACGTGAGGCAGTGATGTGCCATCACCCCAGAGCCCTGTCTGAATTTCTGACCCACAGAAGCATGAAGAATAAAGTTTTTGGTTTTAAGCCACTAAGTTTGGGGGTGGGTTTTAAAAATATGTATATATAATAATAAGTACCTGAGACACCAACAAGATTAGAATTTAAGTCCTACAAACTATTCTCCCAGTTTGGAACAAGCTGTCTCCCTCAAATAAAGAAATACCTTTCAATGACGTGAGCCTTAGAAAAACTGCCCATGTTTCTCCCAGATCAGATTTCTCGGCATTAACAGAACAATCATGAAAAGCTATGAGACGTCACAGTTCAAAAACAAATCCTCCTAGGATTATCATTTCCCCAAATCACCTGCTTAGTTACAGTGGTTCCTACTCAATGTAATGGCGCTTCATTGAAGAGCTGGGGCACCTAAAAGGTGGTTTGCTCCATAACCTACTGTGAAACTGTATCCCCACCACAGAGTCGGTCTACAATTGTCTTGCCTAGCTGTGGCAATACCTTAAGGTAAAAACCTTTGAATGACAACTGTTGCTCAAGACAATGATTGATAGAATGGTCTGCATTTGACAAATCTGGGAACTACCAGGGCACAGGCGTGCCCCCCAGAGCAACTCAGGGAAATACTGGAGACATCTCTCCCAAGAATGGCCGAGCTGCTGAGCAAGCAGGATATCCTCAGTGTGTGTGTAGCAGTTTCTCAATCGGAAGTATGAAAATCAGGAACATTGCAAAAGGGAGGACAAGCACTGAAAGATGAATGTCCTGTGCGGCATGAGACGGAGACTTAAGCTACTTACTCTGGAGTGCCAATCACAGAATGAAAAGATATTTTGGTAGCCAAGTGTGGGAAGTTAACATTAACAAAATAAACCATGGGGTCATAAAGCTAGGAATGTTCAGAAATTCGTGAGTCTGATTTTCCTAAGCTTATTTGCTCTTTTGGAAGAAATTTTCCTCTATTGCTCCATGAAATATGAGTATGTGTGTTTACACTTTAAACTAAATCATGTTACATTGTTAGGTTTATTATTCCTAATTCACAGGAATTACTAATTCACAGGAATTCCTAATTAATCCATGTATGCAACCCAGTAATTCTTTTGTCTGCCTAAACTTAATGAGACACTAAAATTGAAAATGAAACATTTACTATAGCCTTTGTCTGGCACTGAGGCCTTCTCCAGGGAATAGCTGGGGTTATAAAACCGTTCATGAATGAGAGTCCAAATTAATCCATCATCCCAGACAGCCAGTTCTACTACATACAGAATCTATCTGGACATCTATCTACTCATGCATGCGATGAAGGTGGGGATAAATACCATCCTTATGTTTCAGTGGAGTATTGTATTTGGCCTTGAATTGCTACATAATATCCTGAAAAGGTTCAGCCTGACAGGTACTGCCCTGGATTGAATAATTTGCCATCATGCAGAAAGAAATGTACTCTTTCCTGGCAAGTGTAAAAGTATAATATCATTTTGTCATTGTTGAAAAACCCATTGGTTGACACTCAGTAGGCACCCCCCCCACTACCTCCTGGCATGTTCTCTGGACCCCATCCACAAACTTGGAGGAAATGATGCCAGATGTTACAGATCCTGCATTACAAAGTCTCATTGGAAGCTAGAGGATCACTATTGGTTTTTCTTCAAATAAATCTAGGAAAGACAACTTACTGTCTTTCCTAGCAAAAAGAGTAGGGGAATTCACACCAAATCAGAGACCCAAAGTTGAGATTCTTGAGACATGACCCTTTTCTCTTGACAGGAATAGCGTCAGCTGGCTTTGGGGCTGGGAGTGAGAGGTGTCCTCATGACCTCTCCCCAGTCCCCAGCACTTCCCCTCATGACACCTAAGGGTTTTCACTTCTCTTTGTGACACTTTGTTGAAGGACCACCAATTAATTAAGTCTACTACTGAAAATACATATGGCCCTGGCAAGGGAGGTAGGGTGGCAGGAACACTAATTCTACTCCAAGCTGAGCACAGAGGCTAGGGACAAAACAGGAACCCAGGAAATATGTATTGACGGTTTGAAGGTTGAGCATACAGAGGACAGTGATCTTGCTGGGACACTGGGGTGAAGCATCAGAGTGGATAGTGAGGCTGAGGAGCAGGGCATCTGAGATGGGGGTATGTTTCTGGGAGTCATAGAGCTGAGTGACATATGACAAGGACAGGGAAAAGTGCTGCACATTCAAGGACAGGGACTTTCAGAGGTAGTAAAAGGATGCCCAGGGTTGACGGAAGGAGGATTTTTTTAAGGGTGAGTATGGTCAGCCCCATCTGCGGGAAGGAGGTGCAGGAGTGCCCCTTCTGTTCCCAAGGTCTGCGGCTGGGCTGGAAGCACTGGCCCAGACATTGAGCTCTGTGGTGGGCTTTTTCAGACTTTTGACATCTGTGGACTAGTCTCACTAAACTCACTCACCCTATTAACTATATTATGTAGTGTATTACATTCTGCAAATGCCTAGCATATAAAAACAATTAGTGCACTGTTTTCTTTTCTTTTTTTTTTTTTGGCCAGGGCTAGGTTTGAACCCACCACCCTTGGTATATGGGGCTGGTGCCCTACCCCTTGAGCCACAGGCGCCACCCTATTTTCTTTCTTTCTTTCTTTTTGAGACAGAGTCTCAAGCTGTCGCCCGGGGTAGGGTGCCATTGCATCACAGCTCACACAGCAACCTCAAACTCTTGGGCTTAAGCGATTCGCTTGCCTCAGCCTCCCAGGGAACTAGGACTATGGGAGCCTGCCACAATGCCCAGCTATTTTTTTGTTGTTGCAGTTGTCATTGTTTTAGCTGACCCAGGCAGCATTCAAACCCTCAGTGTATGTGGCCGGCACCCTACCCACTGAGCTACGGGTGCCGCCATGGGCTGTTTTCAAGGTAATACTGTGTCTGTACTACCAGTAAGATTTTTGAGGGTCAGTCTTTTGTGGCCACACCCAGATCCTTGGTAGGGTCGAGTCCTCTAGGTTAACATAGGTTTGCTAAGCAGGACTGGGCTTGAAACAATTGAGCAACAGTGGGTTTCTTTTATCTTCTTAGGCGTTTTCAGTGGTCAACATAATTCATGTGACATAGTTCCTCGAAAAAGCAAGAAAAAAAGATGATATTGCCTATGATTCAGGCATATTTTAATGATATTTTAATATCCTTTATTTGTACAGTACATAGTTAAGAATATCTGGTTAAGATATTCTTAAGAATATCATAGTTAAGAATATGCTTCAGACTTTGGAAGCATAAAGAACTATTTCTGGTGATTAAATATAGATTCTGGGTAATAGTATTTGTTTCTAATTGTTTTAAACTAATTTACTGCAAACAAATTAAAAACAAGTGACTTTTATAACATAGCTGACTTCTTAAATATGGGGGTAGAAAGAGTTAAGACCTTATGCATATGTATATGACAGACCAATTTTTAAAAATATTATATTATGGTTTAAAATCCTGAAGTTTTAAGCTTCAGTCTCCTTTTAAGAGTATAGGTAAAAATAAAAGTCCAGGCTGGGGGCAGTGGCTCATACCTATAATCCTAGCACTCTGGGTGGTCAAGGCGGGTGGACTGCTTGAGCCCATGAGTTCAAGACCAGCTTGAGCAAAAAGTGAGACCCCATTTCTATTAAAAATAGGAAAACTGAGGTAAAAGGATCGCTTGAGCCCAAGAGTTGGAGGTTGCTGTGAGCTATGATGCCACCGTACTCTACCAGGGTTACAGCTTGAGACTCTGTCTAAAAAAAAAAAAAGAAAGAAAGAAAAGATCAGAATGGAACAAGATTATTAAAAAAAAAAAAAAAAAAAGAACCACTATTCTAACGGTTCTGAAAGTATGGCCAGAGGACCCCTGGGGGGGGCTCCTTGGGTTCTTTTCTGGAAATCTGCCAGGTCCTGCCTTTTCCAACTACGTATCTATGAAGGGGTGGATTTTCTTATATACATCAGCCAAAACAACCTAAGTAACAAATTGAATACAGAAATAGAGATGAGATTCTAGCCATCTTCTCTGAGGCCAGATAGTAAATAAATTTTCAAAAATACAACACAATGCCAGTCTTCTTATTTTATTTTTTGGGGGTAGAAAATACAGGTAATTTTCATGAAAAATGTTATTTATGTTCACATATCACAATAATTTTTCAGTTTTAATTTCTAACAGTAAATATGAACACACATAAATCATATGAACAAAAACTCTTTAAGTTCCTTAATAGTTAAATTCCTTAAGTTAAGGAAGGGGTCCTGATACTGAGATGTTTGAGAATTGTTACATGAACCCTGGTTAATTTTCTCCAAGCTTATCTTTGAAACTTTGTACCCATCTCACGCCCATTTCTTTAGCTTAAGTTTGTAACCTCCACCACCCCCACCTTCGACTTTCCTCCCAATGGTATGCTCACCGGCAAGGGTGATACAAAACTATTTAGCAACCAGGATGGCATGGAAACCTGCCAGTCCCAGTGTTGCCACAACCATAAGCAAAGATTCTGGCTGAAAGCATCAGGGTCAGTCCCACTGTCTCTGAGCTTCTAGGTCTTCCCACTTGTAAGTTCCATTTGCCTCTGAGTATGTGAGAATTTCCTTTCCCATCCAAAAAATTGTTCTGCTCACAAGTGAGTACCTAGAGCTTGGCCCAGTACATCAGTGGGGCCTTTTCAGAACCTCTGTGTGAGTCCCTATTCACCTGTCCTGCGCATGGACTCTACCTCACCTTGTGGGGCCCCTCCAGTTTGGAGGAACAATCACAAGCTTTCACTGAGATGACAAGAAGGCAAAAAGTCACCTACCACTTTCCCACCAATCTAACTTGCCCCGAGGAGATGAAGTTTCAAGTAGTCCAACTTTGTGCAATGTCTTCACCAGCTCGGAGAGATTTGTTTAAGGCTTAAGGAACAGGAGAAATGCCTCGGAGGTCTTGTTTTAACCAAACCAGATAAACCATTCTAAGTAAACCCTTTAAGCGTGTGATGTAGAGTGCAGAAAAATGAGCTTGTCACCACAAATGCATGGAATGTATTTAAATTTTTTTTTTTTTTTTTTGGTGAGATGGGATTACGAGAACTGGGGAAGCCAGATGCAGGGGATTTCCGAAGGGCTGAGGCTGAGTGAATGGCTGGCAGCTCTGCACACTCGGCCGGGGCGCCCCTGGAACATGCAGTTCCTCCGACACGTGCTCTTTCCTTCCTACTTACTGTTGGGACTGAATTTCGTGTGTCCCTCACCCCACCTCAAATTCAGACCTTACTGCCTCAGGATGTGATCTTATGTATAGACAGGACCTGTCCAGAGGTAAATGAATGGGAGCAGGCATTCACCTACATGATGGTGTCCTTTCAAAAAGGGGAAATTTGGACACAGAATAGAGAAGGTGACACTACGATACAGGGACAACGCCAGGTGAGCACGAGGACAGCCTTGCACCAGTGCAGAGAGAGGCCTGGAACGGATCTTCCCTCCCGCCCTCAGAGGAACCAACCCTGTAAACCCTTGCGTGTGCACTTCTGGCACCCGGAACTGTGAGACAGTAATTTTCTGTGGAAGCCACTCAGTTTATGACACGTCCTAGCAAACTTGCCTTCAGGATTCCAAATCACAGTGCTGTTTTCTCTCAGGCGAGAAGACTTTCTCTAGGGAATAATTGTAAGGCGCTCTCCATGTGGGCAAGGGAGGGATAGAGGAAGAAGGAGCATTTTTCCCCCTTATAGCTCTGACAACGGCCTCAGCCACACGGGCTTCCAAGATCAGCCACTTCCTCCCCCTCGAGACTGGAAAGGGCGTCAGTGATCAGTGAGAGGAAGGCTTTGGCCTTCCCCGTGCTGGGCCCACAGGTGTGGCCTGGCGTCCACAGAAGTGAGGCTGCTGCGACCTACATGTAGCCCCCATGCGGGCTCTTCTTGTCAGGACTTCTCCCGCTGTTCTTTAGACTTACTGGAACTAGCCCCCAAAGTGTGTCAGTTCCACACCTCTTGTGCCATCAATGCTGTCTCTAATCTGTGGCTTTGTGAGGCCACTGAGGGCTTTAGTGGTGTTGCTGACCTTGGCATGACCCACCCAAACCCAGCCTCTCCCTCCTAGGCAAACGCCCTCTTCTGCTCCCTACTTCCCCAATGCCTTCATTCCTTTTCTCACATGCCAACAACAGGGCCCACTTGTGCCACCCTGTGTCCCTTCTGCTGCACCCAATCTCACCTGAATTCAGGTCACCAAGTCTCCTGAATTCCTCCTTTTAACTTCCTCCCCCTCTGCCTTTCCTTATATGCCCACTGCCACCGCACTTGGATGACACTGTTTGGACACCAGGGACCTTTTCCTGGTGGGAAGCCTGGAAGGATAGAGAAAGGCTACAGGACAGGCTATGGGGATGGGACGAGGGCCAAGCACAGACTGCAGATTAGAAACCAGGGACAGCTAATCGGGGTGGATGAGGGATTAGGGAGCATATCCAGCGTGCATATATTCTAGGGATAAAAAGAAGCTGAAAGTTCAGTGAGCTGAGGGAATTAAAAATTGGTGTGAATGTCAGAACGTTGACAGCTACCCACAGAACGGTGGTATCAGAGTGTCCCAGGTCATTGCAGAATCCTTCTCCTTACTCACATTTCCTTCTAATCTTGTCGTAGGGCCACTGCATCTCAATGTGTCATTTTGCTTAAGTGTACCATTTCATTTGTTTATATAGTCACTAAACATTTACTCAGCTTACTTCTCCATCCTGAACTTAGGCAGGAAGCAAGACTGACTGAATCCCTGTTCTTTTCCTACCATCCTCTCCAACAACTTCTACTCCCAATGGTATTTTTAAGTTTAGTCTTAGAGTCACCAAACGTGTGTCAGAGGGATGGATACACACATGGCAAATATATCACTGAGACCCCACACATAGATATTAACTCATTAATCACAATCACAATGGAGACGCTTAAGGACAAAGATGCTTTAAATAATCACTTTAAAAGTGATTACCGAGGTCACGAGCATTGTGTAAGTAGTAGCATTTCTTTTCGATGGCATTGTAATTTATAGAATGGAATAGAGAAAATACGGGAACATTTCCAAAGACACAGGAATTCTTTCTCTCTGTCACGTCATGCGTTTGTTTTCATTATTTTCTTCTTTCAAATTTTAAGCTTGAGAAATTGTAAGCTGGCTTTTTAAAGTTTATGGAAGGAGAGCAAACTCGGTTTCTTGACTTGGTCCTGTACTCTAACTCCTTAAAGTTGTAATATAAAGCAACTTTCAGTTTCTAACTTTGAGAGGCAGAAAAATAAGACATTGCCTCCATCCTTCCCCAGATTCCCCTTGTCCGGACAGTCCCAAGCACCGAGGATGCAGGTCTTTCCCTCAGCTTTCATCCAAGGGTAAGAAAACTTTCTCTTACTTTTTCTCTCTATACTAATAACCGTAAGTTTTTGGAGAAGTCAATCAGTTGAAAGCATATGCCCTAAAAAATGTTAATTGCACAGGCCTTGCAGAAGGATCAAAGGTAATAAATTATAAACTGCTGGGTGATTTCTAGAGTTAAACCAACCCAGGGAAAAGTTTGGTCCCTATTAGGCAAGCATGAAGATGAATACCATCTGAGATTCGTCATGCTGAGTCTCCTTTTGGCCCCCGACTTGGGGAGACTTGGAGAGGCTCCAGGGGAGGAAGTGTGGGAGTGGAAGCCAGTGGAAAATGCCCAGTTTTCATTCACAAATTTTCTGAAAGGACATGACTTGTCTAGACTTGTTTGAACAGTTCTGGAGAATTACCTCGCACAGGATAAATGGAGAAGTTCTGATCCTGGAAGCAGGAACTTGTCTAGATTGTCCCTGGATCACGGGCAAGAGGGGACAGGAAGAGATGCCTTTGGCTAAGGTACACATGCACACATGCATACAGTGTATGCACACAAAGAGACGGGGGTGGAAAGGTGGGTCCCCAGGCACCTGGCTATGGTTTCCTCAAGCTAGCCCCCCACTTCTTGGCCAGCCCTCAGGCCTCAAATGCAGGAGGTTCGTACCAGCCATACTTGACACATGGCCGGGCTCTGACTTCATCCTCTTAGGACCCAGAGGTTAATCTGAGCCCCGTTGGATAGAGGAAAGCTCTGAGACACAGAAAAGTTAAAAAATTTTCCCAGCGTTGAATGTGGTCTATCTCCCAGAATTTCACGAACACCACTCCAGCTCCCTCAGTGCTGTCACTAGTTTTGTTTTTAAAGTTCCTCCTACATTTTATGTGCTGTACAGAGTAAATGCAGGAAGCTGTGTGCCACCCCTTGAAGACCCAACAAGCATTTCCTAGGAATGATTAGGTGCCAGGTTTGTACTCAACAGTGATGAAAACATAGCTGCTGATATAAATAACTCATCTTCACTCATTCATTCATTCATTCATTCATCTGTCCAGCAGACTTTTCCAAAGTCCCAGATACTATACGAGGTGCTGAGGATAAAAAAACCAAATGAGAAACTGTGTCTTTTATTAGTAATCGTAATCACAGTACAGTAGTTCCCCTTTGTGGGTTTTGCTTTCCATAGTTTCATGACCTTTGGTCAACTGAGGCTTGAAAACGGGTGAGTACACCACAATAAGATATTCTGAGAGCAATGTATCGTTTTATAGTGTATTATTATAATTGTTCTTATTTTATTATTGTTGTTAATTCCCTACTGTGCCCAATTGATAAATTCAATTTGATAATAGGTGTGTATGTACAGGAAAACATGGTGTCTATGGAGTTTGGTTTCATCTGCACTTCCCCACATGCTCTGGGACTCTTGGAAAGTATCCTTCATGGATAAAAGGGGGCTTGCTGATAAGAAGGCTAACATTCCCTGAGCACTTACTTTGTGTGCTCTCCTATTAACCAATTCTCACCACAAGCCAGTGAAGCAGGTGTTCCAGTACCCACAATCTCCATTTATAGATGAGGAAACTGAGGCACAGAGAGGTTAAGAAACTTGGGATGGAGGCAGGATTCAAACACGTTGAATCCCTAGTGAGGGCTCGGCACCTGTAGCTCAATCGGCTAAGGCGCCAGCCACATACACCAAAGGTGGTGGGTTCGAATCCCCAGCCCGGGCCCGCCAAACAACAATGATGGCTGCAACCAAAAAATGGCCAGGCGATGTGGTGGGCGCCTGTGGTCCCAGCTACTTGGGAGGCGGAGGCAGGAGACTCGCTTGAGCCCAGGAGTTGGAGGTTGCTATGAGCTGTGATGCCATGGCTTCATCATGGGGGATAGCTTGAGGCTCCGTCTCAAAAAAAAAAAAAAACAAAAAAAAACGAAAGACTCTATAAAAATCACACCCATGGCCAGGTGTGGAGGCTCATCCCTGTAACCCTAGCACTCTGGGAGGCCAAGGTGGGAGGATCCCTTGAGCTCAGGAGGGCAAGACCATCCTGAGCAAAGTGAGACCCCATCTCTACTAAAAACAGAAAAATTAGCCAGGAGCCATGTAGGTACCTGTAGTTCCAGTTACTTGGGAGGCTGAGGCAAGAGGATCATTTAAGCTCAGGAGTTCGAGGTTGCTGTGATATGGGCTGACACCAGGGCACTCTAGTCTGGGCAACAGAGTGAGACTCTGTCTCAAACAAAACAAAACAAAACAAACCGCCACAATATTGCACAAAGGTCATCACACCTTACACAAAAACTATTTCTACAAGGACATCTGCCTAGCAACTGCCCGCCCAACCTTGGACTGGCATCTCCCTTGTTATTAATCTTTGTAGCCATGGGTAATTACTTTAAAACAATCACATAATCCTCCTAATTTTTCCTTTGTCTCCTTTTACTTCCCTGAATATGCCCATAGTTTACCATGGCATGTGAATCCCATTACAATGCTCTATTTCTAGATAAATATCTTTTCTTTTAGAGAGTCCCTCTGTTAGGTTGACAACCACATTATATCATTTGGGTCAATGATGAATCCCATCCACGATCGTCCCACTCATTGGGGACCCACAACACACTGTAAACAAACCTACTGCACCTCTAATCATATAAAAGTACTGCACATACAATCGCGTACAGTACATAATACGTGATAATAAAGGACTGGGTTACGCTGGGTTTATGTATTTACTATCCTATACTTTTTTTTTTTAAAGACAGTCTCACTCTGTCACCCAGGCTAGAGTGCCATGGCCTCAATCTAGTTTACTGCAATCTCAAATTCCCAGGCTCACATGATCCTCCTGCCTCAGCCTCCTGATAGCTGGGGAGCCCTCCACCATGCCCTGCTAATTTATTTTTTTTTTTGCAGTTTTTGGC